>JAOWBU010000317.1:0-28075 GCA_026212405.1 Petrea volubilis
ATCTAAATACAATTTTCACAAATTTTATGTATTACATATATATTTTTCAAGATGTTTTTGGTATATATATATATATACATATATATCCTATTAATGCGGTCGGTTTTTGGTTCGACCACGTATCGGGGTCCGAAGAGCTCCTGATGATAGTGCCTGGTGGCCCACCTGTCAAAGAGGGAGGAATGCACGTGAGACTAGCCGATTTTGCCCCGGCGTAGGCTCTCCGACGCTCAAGTCAGTGTTTGGAGAAGATGATGAATAGTAAATGAAAGGTTCTCTTGCTTATCAAGAATGAGTGTGAGAATCCTTATGATTTCCTTACCCTTGGGCGGGGAGCCGATTTGGTGTATATATGAGAGTGAGGCACCTGGATGTGACATGGTTGGTGGGAGCCAACCAACTTCCTGACATGAGCCGTACTCGCATGTGCTTTTTGTCCTCTTAGTGATTCCTATTGGTGGCTGCTCTCACGTCTCATTAATGGGGGGCCTTATTGGCATTTAATGTGTATCTTTAGCATTTATAACCAAGGATTGCATTTGTGACTTGGTGTTTAATGCGCTAGGAGACTGATGGGATGGACCCATGTGCCACTGGGGCGTGTTAGGTGGTGGTAGGTAAGACCTGCCGTTGGTAGCCAGCTGGATTCATCCTTGTCAGGCGTCAAGCTGTGCAATAACCAAGTATGGGATTTTGTCCTCGAGACGAATGCGTTCGAGGGCCCCTTATGCCAACAAACTCCTCGCGCCCTTGGAACAGGGTAAGTCATTTTCGAGGGCCCCTTATGCCAACAAACTCCTCGCGCCCTTGGAACAGGGTAAGTCATTTTCGAGACTTCAAAGGCCGCCAGCTTAAGAGCTCGTTTGAGGATAGTCCATCATATTGAGGGGTTCATCTTCACACATGGCTATCTGGAGGCACCTGCTGACGTGGCGTGATAAGGTTGTACTTGGCTCATCATTAGCCCCCCCACTCTTGATTGTGACGAGGACGTCAGCTTTAAGAGTGATTTGTATTGCGGGGTGCCAGGTGTCCTTACATTTTTTGAATTTGAAATGCCAACTGGGCACGAAAAGTCGCACTTTTCCAACTCTGATGGCTACGCGCCTGTTCGGGAGACGTGGCGCACCCCTGCCCATTAATTTCTGGTGGCCGAAATGTCGTGATGGAAGGGGGCATGCCTAGTGGGGGACTTAGAGGGGAGGCATCGAGCAACGCGCTAGAGAGGATCCGCCCAAGGTAGAAGAAGAACCACAGGGACCTACTGGAGGGGACACCGGGCCTAGTGGGTCCCGCGCCAAGAGCCCAAAACCACGGGGCGAAGGAATGGGCAAATTTCAGACCTCCTCGCTTCCTCGGGATATTTCCAGCAATATCACTGAGGCGGAGATGGATAGGATCCGAGAGGAATTTGGGGTTCAGTTTCCCATCTACATGCCTGGCCCCAATGAAAATATGGTGGAGCCTTCTCTCCTAAAATTCGAAGGCTGTTGGAGTTTGTCGGTATGTGCCCTACCCAACTAGCGCCTAACTCCATCATGATCATCGTTGCCATTGTGGTGATCATGAAATGCCTCAAAGAGGAAGCCAGCTCGGCCAATTTTTTGGAGTTCTTCTGGTCAAACGAGTCGGTCCGGTCTGGCCTAGGCGAATCGGCTGAGGATGAGCCTGGCTTCCTGAATATGTCCGCGCATTCGGCTTCCTCGAAGCTGCTGGATGGCTTTAAGCCCTCCTATGGATCAGGTTGGAAAAGGAAGTTCGTGTTCATGGAAGATCGAGGGCAGTTGGGAATGCCCTCGAACTGGCGCCAACCCCCCGTACTTAACCGCAACTTCTACCACGAGGAGCCTAGTTTCGACAAGGGGAAAGTAGTGGATTTCGCCAAGATGGGGAGAATGTGTGCTCTCTTCCTGACCTCTTAAGATATACTCCGAGCTTGCTGCCTCTCGAGCGCCTCTGGCAACCCCGGCCCAAGCGAGCGCCCCGGTACGAGGCGCCATACTTATGCAAAGAGCGACCCTAGGGCCTAAAATCCTTTCTTCTCCTTCCCCTCCAACCCCCTCCTCCCCCTCCCCCCCAAATGTTTTTTGGAATTTGAGGGGTTCGTACTGCTACTGGCTTACATCTTTTTCCCGTGCAGGTCTCTACATCTTAATGGACACACGCCAAGCTTTGTTGGCCAGGCTCGACTGGCAAGGGGCCAAACCCAACCTCCTCACCCTAAAGTATCCACCTTCCACAAGGTGGTTACCCAGAAATCAAGGCAGTCGAGGAGAGACTCTGGCGCTGGGGAGGGATCAAGCCAGAGCGCCGAGGCCTCTCGCGTCGAAACTGAGGCGGAAAGGGAAGTTCCCCAAACTAGGGATGCTAGGGAAACCCTGGTCGAAGAGGTTGCGGAAGCCCCGAGGGGGGTTTAGAACCCCCAAACCAAACTACTATCCCTGCGAATCAACCTTGCACACCGCCGGGGGCCCCAGCTATTGCTGGCGCCTCCACTCCGATCGCCACTCTGTTGAGGCCCTTGCCAACCGAGGTATCACCCTTGCCTCAGTCAAAGGCTCCACTTGGCAGCCTCCTCTTGCGGCTCCTCAGGCGATCCCCACCCCGCAATCAAGTCCCCAACCCGAAAGGGTCGCCCTTCGAAGGTCCATGCCCGTGGTGTCTATTCTTGAGGGCGGCACTGAAGGCTCTCGAAAGAGGGCTGCGGCAGAAGAGACTTCTCGAAGGGCCAAGAAACAAAGACCCGCTCCCATAGGCAAAGGGAAACGTGCAGCCAGCCCTGAGCCCTCGGATTCTGACGAGGAGGAAGAGCTCCTCAAATGTGCAGATGTGGGGCCCAGTAGCCCCGTTAACCTTCAGGACCACCACTCCAACCTCCGCATAACCGGGAGTGGGAGCCAACAAGACCAATACCAACATGAACTTAGCACTCCTCCAAGGTCTCCAATTGCCGGCTGACCAACGGGAGCTCCTAAAGTGCTCTATTACGGAGCTTGAGACGAATCTCACCAACGCCTTAATCGGGGTAAGAAAAATTCCGCTTTCGCATTCCATTAGGTTCGCTGTGTATTTTGTCTAAACTTTCTCGACGATTTTGGGTGGGTCATCGTCCCCCTCTCCCATCACTTCCTTCGATGCGCCAGCATTTTCCACCGGGGGAAGAACAAATATAAGAGGATGTTCGGGGAGGAGAAGAAGAAAAAACACCAAGTGCCTGCCGAGATGGAGAAGCGCCCCGAAGAGACTGAGGTCCTTGCTGGGGAGCTGGCCTCGACCAATGATACTCTTCGAGGGTAATTACAGGAGAGCCAACAGCTTCTCGAGAGGCAGTACAAGGACTTGGACGACGAAGTGAAAAGGACCGCCAAGGCCTGGAAGGAGACTCAGGCCTTGTGCGAGAAGACTACCCTCGATCGAGACTTCGCCAAAGAGCACCTCAAAGTGGTGAATCAGAAGAGAGCCGAGGCCGAGGCGAAGGCCTTCTGGAACTATGACGAGGGTGTCAAGGCGGGACTTCAAAGAGCTGAGTGGACTTTCCCAAGGCGGTGTCATAAGAGGATCAAGCGTGTCTTCTTGAGATTCCTTGTGAGCGAGGAGTTCGATTATATTTGGACATGCCTGAGCTTTCAGGATTCTACCGAGGCGGTCGACCTCGTTCTCGATCAACTCTAGGTGCGAGGCGATCTAGACAAGGATTTTGATCGAGGCTCCATTGGACTCTCCTTCAACTGCGATGGGGTGCCTCTGGATGAAGCGTGGCCCTCATCGGGGAAGTCCAAGGAGTTTGATTTTTGAGGAAATGAGTTCAACTTCATCTTCCGCCGCCTCGACATCCTCCCTCCTGAGAGCGCGAAAGGCGATTCATCGGGGGAAGAAGACCTTCCGCTCTCATCTGCGCCAACTCCTTAGTCCTGGAAAGACCAAACGGCGGTGACGAGGTGGGGGCGAACTCCGGCGCCGGAGGCTAGGATGAGGGACCCGTCGAAGTTAGCGACTAGGTAGAGCCTCATTCACTGTAACCCCCCTAGCCTCTGTAACCCCCTTATGTAAATCGGATGTCCTTGGGCTCATTAATAAAATTCCTTCCTTTCAGGGCATTTCCTGATTCATAAAGCATGTTATCAGTTTTTGCTTTTACTAATAAATTATAATAATGTTTCAGAAAGTTCTAGGATGGATCCTCTCGGTTCTATGAGTCCATTGGACTGCATGTTCAATAAATAGGGTGAAGGGAGTACGAAATTGACTAATGGCGTGCGAGAACAATTTAAAAAAATCTAGAGGAAAAAGAAAATTTTTTAAGGATTAACATTGGAATTTACTGCATAAGTTCGTACAACCCTTTCTCCCCTCGAAATAAAAGTGTCCTTGACACATTTCGTAATCAACTGATACAGTAATTAAACGAGGAGAGAACAACAGACTTATCTTATTTTAAACATAAAACTTTTTGAGATTTGAAGCATTCCATGGTCGAGGTAGCTCTCTTCCATCCATGCCCTCGAGCCGGTACGCGTTGTTTTTCGAGACCTTTACAATTTTGTAAGGCCCTTCCCAGTTTGGATCTAACTTTCCCACATGCTTGGATACCTCGACCCTTTTGAGGACCAGGTCTCCAAGCTGGAAGTTTATGGGGCGTACTCCTTTATTATAAGCTCGGGCCATGGAGGCTCGATACTTTTGCATCCTCGACCAGGCTTTATTCCTTTTCTCTTCGAGCAAGTTCAACTCCACGGCACGATTCTCCTTGTTTCTGGACTTATTGAAATGCGCTACCCTGCCTGTGTTGTGTAATATTTCGGTTGGGATAACCGCTTCGGATCCGTACACTAAGGCATATGGGGAGTCCTCCATTGCTATTCGAGGGGTGGTGCGATAGGCCCATAGTACCTTAGGCAACTCGTTTGCCCATTCTCCTTTAAGAGAGCCCAGTGACGTCTTCAGATTTTGCAGAATGATACGGTTGGTAACCTCAACTTGACCGTTTGCTTGGGGGTTTCCCACCGATATCAATCGTTGTTTGATGTCGTGACTCTGGCACCACTCAGTCATGGCCCGACTCTGGAATTGAGTGCCATTGTCCAATATCAATACTCGAGGGACCCCGAATCGGCAGATGATATTCTTTCATATAAAGGATCGAATCGAGGCGTTTGTAATCTTGGGGACTGCCTCAGCTTCAACCCACTTTTTTTTACCCTTGCCGGTGGGGAAAGGGCCAACTATGTCGATTCCCCATTAATTAAAGGGCTACAAAATTTCGACGTTCACCATTTCTACAGCTGGCTTGTGAGTGAGGTTGGCATAAAACTAGCATTTCAGGCATTTCCGGGCATACTCAGATGCATCTTCTAGGATCATAGGCCAATAGAAACCACTTCTCATAGTCTTCTTAGACAGGGACCTTCCTCCTGCATGGTTCCCACAACTCCCTTCGTGGACCGATTGCATTACCTCCCGGGCTTTCGAAGGGAGAAGACATCTAAGTGGGGTCCGAGAAATGATTTTCGGAACAACCTTCTCTCGTTGTCTAAAGCGTACCTCGCGCACAGTCTCCTCAACCTACGTGCTTGTTTTTGATTAGTAATTCTCTCTCCCCCCTCCAAAAAGGCACGGATCTCATCCTACCAACTAAACTCGAGGGGTTGAATGTAAGATGCCGGTTGTCTACTCTCGAATTGAAGGAGAATCGAGGATCTTGAAATGACCACTTGGTCCCTGGTACCTTTGAGGGCACTTGTGAATTTTGATAAGGCATCCGCGCACTCGTTTTCCTCTCTCGGTATTTGTTCCAAAGTGAAAGATTTGAAACTTTCCATTCAGCTTGGTAACGTGCTCGAGGTATTTAGTCATTGCGGTGTCTCTGGCTTCGAACATTCCGCCGATTTGGTTGGATACCAGCTGAGAGTTGGTAAAGGCCTTGATATGGGAGACACCTTCTCTGATTGTCAATTCGAGGCCAGCGATGAGGGCTTCATACTCGGCTTCATTATTGGTGATAGGAAAATTGAGTCTGATGGCGAACTCCACCACATCGCCTTCTGAGAATTGTAAAGTAATCCCGGCTCCTCCCCCCTGTGTGGTGGAGGAACCGTCGACATGTAGGATCCATGGGGCTGTGGTGGGTGGGTCTTCTTCTTCCGGCAGTCCAATCCTCTCGAGGAGGAAGTTGGCTAACACCTGGGCTTGGATGGCAATTCGTGGTTGGTACAAGTTATCAAACTCCCCCAGCTCTATAGCCCATTTAATAAGTCTGCCTGATGTATCCGACTTTGAAATGACTTATCGGAGGGGCTGATCTGTGAGTACCACCATCGAATGCGACTGAGAATACTATCTTAACTTTCTCGCGGAATGAATCAGAGCCAGGGCAAATGTTTCTATCTCCATATAGTTCCTCTCCTGCCCCTTGTAACATTTTGCTGAGGTAGTAAACAGGAAGATGCTTCTGCTCCCTCACTACCACAATCACGGAGCTGACTGCCTTCGGGGATACCACGAGATACAAGTATAGTTTCTCTCCTGGATTGGGCTTGGCTAAAAGTGGTGGAGTAACCAAATATTCCTTAAGTTCCTGCAAAGCCTGCTCGCACTTGGGAGTCCATTTAAATTTAGGAACCTTCCTTAGTTTTTTGAAAAAAAGCAGATTCTTGTCCGCTGACCGAGATATGAACCTATTAAGGGAGATAATCCTGCCGCAGAGCCACTGAACGTCCTTCACCAACTTGGGAGTCCCAATCCTTTGTAGTGCCTCGATTTTTTTGGGGTTGGCCTCGATTCCCCTCTCGTTGACCATATAGCCCAAGAACTTTCCCCCTCGAACTCCGAATGTGCATTTCGAAGGGTTGAGTTTGAGGCCAAACTCTCTAAGTACTCGAAAGACTCCTTTCAGATGTTCGAGGTGATCTTTCTCCTCTGTGCTCTTGACAATCATGTCGTCCACATATGCTTCAATAATGTGCCAGATCAGTTCTGTAAAGATGAGGGTTACTAACCTTTCGTAAGTCGCCCCCGTGTTCTTAAGTCCGAAGGGTATGACCAAAAAGCAGTAAACCCCTATCTCTATCACGAATGAGGTTTTGGGCAAGTCTTCTAGGGGCCATTGAGATTTGATAGTATCCCTGATAAGCATCCATCATACTCATTATTTCACACCCCGCCGCAGAATCCACAAGCTGATCAATTCGAGGGAGCGAGTAGGGGTCCTTTGGGCACGCCTTGTTGAGATTTGTGAAGTCATTGCACATCCTCCATTTATCCTGCCCCTTGGGGACCACTACCATATTGCATAGCCATTCGGGGAAGTGTATTGGCATGATATACCCGGCTTCCAACAATTTGTTTACTTCTCTCTCTATTATTCTGTTCCTTTCGGCCTCGAAGACTCTCTTCTTTTGTTTGACAGGCTTGAAGGTCGGATCGACGTTTAAGCTGTGCACGATCACCTCATGACTAATCCTGGGGAAATTCGAGGGTTGCCACGCAAATACGTCTGTTCTCTCAAAGAAACTGGATGAGCATCACCTCCTTGGCCTTGTCGAGTTGCACTCCAATCTTGGTAGTCTTCTCGAGGTTCCCCGGTTCTAGCTCGATAGCCTTAGATTCTCCAGTGGGTTCGATCCTGCTGTCCTCGAGTTTTTTGTTTTTTCGAGGACGTCCATACTGGTCCTTCAGAATCGCTATCAGAGCCTACTTCAGGGGACTTCCTCTTCCCGGACCCAGGCTTCATTCCTAGTGACACCGAGTAACAGGTCCATGCATCGACGACATCGCGTCGCACCTGCTCGATCCCAGCTTCAGTAGGGAATTTCATCATAAGGTGATAGGTTGGCACCACCGCCCTAAATGCGTTTGGCATCGGACAACCGAAGATCATGTTGTAGGCAAACGCGGCATCCACCACCAGATAATTTACCATCAGAGTCCTTCTGGTCGGCTTCTGGCCGAGGGACGTCAAAAACTTGATCTACCCCAGAGGGGTGATTTGGGACCCCCCGAAGCCTACCAAGGGCATCCATACCGGCTCCATATCTATCTTGCCCACGCCCATATTTCTTAATATTGAGTAGAACAGGACATTGGCCGAGCTGCCATTGTCAATCAACGTTTTGGTGACGATGAAGTTGGCCACATCCGTTGTCACCACCATCGGATTATCGGGTTGCTCGACCAGACCTTTCGGGCTCTGGACTGGGATCCTGTCACTCTCGTTGAACTCTATCAAGCATCCCTCGATCGCATTGGCCAGTTGAGGGCGACCCAAATCCTCGAGGGTAAACCGGTCATATCGGAGCTTTCTGCCCACTCTTTTGCAGCGAGGACTAGGTGTCTCTCCCGGCTGGCCCCCCAGCGATCATGAAGATCGTGCCTTTGGTGGGGTGATTGATACTCATCGGTCTTTTCCCCGCCTTCTTTGAGGATTTTGGGTGTCTTGGGGGGCTTTGCTTCCTAGGGGGACCTCGACCTTTCTCGATGGACCGGAGAGGCTTGAGCGTCGTAAGACTCCAGCTTTTTAACGAACTCTTAGAGCTTCCCACCACGGATCAAGTTTTCGATCTCATCTTGCAGAGTATAACAATCCTCCGTGTCGTGCACGTACTGTCGGTGGTAAGCACTATGATGACCCCGAAAACCCTTTATTATTATTATTATTATTATTATTATTCTTGTTAGTGGTTACATACATACATACATTGTTATTTACAAAATGTACTAGGCTACATTACATAACATAAGGGTACAACCAAAAGGAGAGTATCGACTTGCTAGTTCTACTACATCTACATAGCAAAAGCAAAAACCACCAACTACACTACGCAGCAGAAATCCTACATCTTTCTTCCTAGTAAAATGCTTCAAAAGGTCCTCCTCCTCATCGTCGTAAAGGCTAGCTTCGGAAGCATCTAAATCATTATGTAACAAGGAATCAACATACGTTGAGTAGAAATATTTCTTTATGCACATAAGGTGCTCGGGTGTCAAGTGCACATTAGTTACACATAGCACACATATAGTTTCACACTTTCTACCTTTTGTCACCTGACAGTGACCCTTATAACTACCCGGGCCGAAATAACAACCAGCATATTTCTCCCGCCAGTCTTATCCTCCAATGGTCGTATCCCGGGCATACGCCTAGTATTGTCCTACGACCCTCTCTCTTGAGTAGATCCCTCCGTCTACCCAAGGGGGGATTAGGAGATGGAAGGGTTGTGAACTCTTCTGACTACTCAATAGTATGTCCCGGCGGAACACCCCCCAGACCATTCCAGCACATATGGGCCCATTCACAGAATTGCAATTTGTTCACACATGCATATAACCTTTGGAAGTTTATATTGTAGTTTAGTAAAGTAAGCTCCACACTTATAAATGAAAGCTTTATGCTTATTAAGCATATTTACTTAGAAATGTTAAATATGTAAATAGCTAGTAGCAAAAATATGTAAACAGACAAAATATAAATATAAATATATAAATATAACTAGTATGAGTATATAAATATAAAGATTAAAATATAAGATATATAAATATATGAATACTACATATATATACCTATATAAAGTATAGATAACTATATATATAGATATGATAAGAATTATCTACATATACATATAAAACTAATAAAATGAATATAAGTATATATATACATATACGTAACATATATATATCTATATATAAAAGTAGTTTATAATAAGTATATATATATATACACATATAAGTAACATATATATATATATCTACATATAATGAACTTAGTTAAATAAATATATATACATATATAATTAACATATAATGAACTTAGTTAAATGAATATATGATAACACTTTAAATATTTATATATATATATACGTACATAGATGTATATGTTTATATATATGTAAAGTACTAAAGTAGGCATAAATCTATAGTATAAAGTAAAATAAAAGTTCTATTTATCAAATAATAGATATGTGGAGCTTTCTTTACTAAGACTTTCAAGAACAACATAAGATATTCTCCTAATACCTCAACTAAGGCATAAAGGTTTCACAACACTACAAATAAAGCATAAATTCACATAATACTTTCAATAAAACATAGAGCATAATAATCACATATTACTTCACATAAAGCATATTAATCACATAATACTTACAATAAAGCATAATAATCACATATTACTTCAAATAAAGCATATTAATCACATAATATCTTCAAGATCATGCTCACAAATCTAACCACTCTTCAACTTCCTCCCAACAAGAGTTATAATATGAAAAATTAACCATAAAGCTTTAAAGTAGCATGATAATGGCAAAATAACTAAAATCCTCTACTTAAGGCATAAAGAATGTTCCTACCTTGTGTTCTTCCAAGTAGTGTAGTATTTTGAGAGAAAATGATGGTGTTTTGAGAGAAAATGAGAGAGTGACTGTGTGAACAAGGGAGGGCACGGTTTTGGGGCTAAATGGGGCTGAACAATGAGGATTGTGGGTGTATAAGATCTTGTGTATTGATCCTAGAAGGTATTAGACACAAATAGCTAAATATTAAAATCATCAAAGTACCTCTTCCATACAATTGTACATGGTTGTCTATACATACACCTCACTTTACTAACTACCATGTATATGTATGTGGGTATGTGTGTGTGTATATTTAGCTATGTATATCACCACTAATATATATTTATATATGTATATGATCCTAGGTTTCAAGTGTGTACTAGTAGAGATATTTTGATAAAATATAGAATAAAATCAACTAAAATCAAACAAAACCTATAAAATCTGAAAAATCTTATTTATTAAGTAGTTTTATTGTTTATTTCTCAGAAAAACCGAAATTTGGGGTTGGAGATGTGAAAAGACCAAAATACCCCTTGTTTTGCCCATTTTTCGAAAATTGCCCAAAAATAGAAATAAAATTCTAAAAATTCGAAAATTAATTTTTATAAGTCAAATGAAATCTGAAATATTTATTTATATTATTATTTTCATGTTTTGA
Organism: Petrea volubilis; assembly: GCA_026212405.1. Classification (NCBI taxonomy): domain Eukaryota; kingdom Viridiplantae; phylum Streptophyta; class Magnoliopsida; order Lamiales; family Verbenaceae; genus Petrea; species Petrea volubilis. Next base: position 10,990 of record JAOWBU010000317.1, read on the forward strand.
TAACAATTAAGCATTTTGAAAATTAGATTTCAAATTAAGAACTTAAAGACAATGTTTTTCGAAAACTACTAAAATTTCTCGAAAAATAGGTAAACGTTGAAAATAATTTATTAAATAATTCTGGGAGTTTAGAAAGATTAAATGTAGAAACTTTTAAGAATATTTGGAATTTATAATATTTTCTAAAAATTTATGTAGTAAATGCGCATTTGTTCGAAAATAAAAAAAATAATAGTTTTGAAGAATAATTTCTATAAAACAATACTTCACTAAATAGTTCTAAAAGAAAATTATTCATCAAAATAATAGACACCCAATGTATAATATAAAATATTTAAATAAAGGATTTTACCGGGTCGTTACAAGCACAATACTTCCCGCTTCTCCTGGCTCTCCTCCTCTCGGGTATCCTCTTAGGCGTCGAAAACGCATGGTACCCAAGAAGAGTGAAAATTTCGGCCGGGGTTTTGGAGAGGGTGGCATAATCCTTGTACTTCCTAGCGGGCTCTTTCTTCTCCTTGCTCATCAATTTTTCTTCCCAGGCCTTGGTGTTCCCTTCGCTTTTGGTCTTAGGAGGATGCTTTATCAAGTTGAGCTCCTCCACCTCCATATACTTAGAGGCGAGCTGCTGGATACCGGCAATAGTTCGGGTGGCCTGCATAGTGATGGCCTCCACACAGCTCTCATTCTTCAGAGCTTGATAGAGTGCATGCCTTACGAACTCAACTCCGACATCCTCTACCTTAAGGAGTTCGTTGTTGAACCGTTTCATGAAAGCCCGTAGGGTTTCTCCTTCCTTCTGGACGATCCCATATAAATGAGTACGGGACAACTTGGTAGATATCTTGGTAGCGAAATGGTTCAAGAACCTGTCTACCAGTTCTTTGTATGAGGAGATGGACTGTGGTTCCATCTTCTTAAACCATGTAAGGGCAATTCCTTGGAGGGTGGTGGAGAAAAGGTTAGCCCATACATGCAGGTTGCTGGTCGCTAGCCCCACTACGTCTTCATAATGAGTAAAATGTTCCACTGGGTCCGTGGTGTCGTCATAACGGGGTAGGCTGGTGGGCATGCGCTCGTCTGGGGCTAGGCGCGATTTCGCGATCTGTAAGACGAAAGGGGACCTCTTCAATCGGTGGTTATGGGGAGGCATGTACCGCGTAGCATCCACCCTCAGGCTCTTCTCCCCTTCACGCCGCCTTAAGAGTCGCTCTATTTCAGTATGTAATTCGCTAACCTACTGGCGCATGCGGGCCAACTCCTCTGGTCCCTCCCCCTTTCACGGGCGTGGACGGTGACCACCAGTCTTGGACCTGGCGGGAGCATCCACAGTATTATGTTTAGGGGGGACACAGCGGGTGGCGTGATTATCGGACTCTGCTACTTCTTCCCAGTGGGAATGTCGGCGGCTCCCTTCGCGCGGAGAACGACTCCGTGAGGGGGCAGGATGTCCACTGCGCCAAGAGATGGCGGGAGCCCCTACCTCGTTTGGTGATGGAGATAGTCCCTCAGACAACAATCGGATCAATGTCTGGTCATCACAGGCCCCCAACAACTGCCTGACGCGGCTGATGGGGAGGGTGACCGTATGCTCCACCTGCTGCGTGTCCGCTGCATGGGCCGGTAGGGGTCGTGAGAAGGACCAACCCTGGGTACTGCCGATGGTACGGGGGCGGCGTGCCCCTTGCCTGTGTCTATAACATTGACAGTTTTCCCTGCCCGTTGAGTTACTTCGGGAGGGTCATAGTTGCCCCTTTCCGACAAAGTCCCAGACATATGGGTTCATCGTGTATTCACCATTTTTTCTTCTCTTTTTGAAGATCACCTCTTGGACAAGATAAGCTCTTCCTCTAGCGCCAAAATGATGCGGTCAATTTTTGGTTCGACCACATGTCGCGATCCGAAGAGCTCCTAATGATAGTGCTGGTGGCCCACCTATCAAAGAGGGAGGAACGCACATGAGACTAGCCGGTTTTGCCCTAGCGTAGGCTCTCCGACGCTCAAGTCAGTGTTTGGAGAAGATGATGAATAGTAAATGAAAGGTTCTCTTGCTTATCAAGAATGAGTGTGAGAATCCTTATGATTTCCTTACCCTTGGGTGGAGAGCCGATTTGGTATATATATATATAAGAGTGAGGCACCCGGATGTGACATGGTTGGTGGGAGCCGGCCAACTTCCTGACACGAGCCGTACTGGCATGTGCTTTTTGTCCCCTTAGTGATTCCTATTGGCCTCTGCTCTCACGTCTCATTAATGGGGGTCCTTATTAGCACTTGATGTGTATCTTTAGCATTTATAACCAAGGATTGCATTTATGACTTGGCATCTAATGCACTGGAGACTGATGGGATGGACCCATGTGTCACTGGGACGTGTTAGGTGGTGGTAGGTAGGACCTGCCGTTGGTAACCAGCTGGATTCATCCTTATCCGGCGTCAAGTTGTGTAATAGCCAAGTATGGGATTTCGTCCTTGACACGGACGCGTTCGAGGGCCCCTTACTCCAACAAACTCCTTGCGGCCTTGGAATAGGGCAGGACGTTTTCAAAGGTCGTGAGTTATTTTGAGGGTCCCTCGGGTGGCGTACTTGTGCCTTGAGGCGACTTCAAGGGCCGCCAGCTTAAGAGCTCGTTCGAGGACAGTCCATCATATCGAGGGCTTCATCTTTCTACTTGGTTGTTTGGAGGCACCTGCTGACGTGGCGTGATGAGGTGGCACCTGGCTCATCACCTATAAACTCTAGTATTTTCTCATGATCTTATCATTTAATAGCATTTATTATGGTGAAAATGACATTTGATGCTATAATAGTGAAAATGATATGTAAATAACTAGAAAAATAATTCAATCCTAATATGTATATATATAATTTTTGAAAATTGTGTGTGTATGTATATATAGATATATATTTGAAAATTGTGTATTTTATGTCTAGTAAATGAGTAAAGAAGAAAATAATTTCAATTGGTATAATTATGTATTTTGTAAATAACCATATGCATGTATCACAAAGTATTCATTTAAAAGAAAGATTTCACATAATATATGTAGAATAATCATATAAACATCAAACAATGCATGTTTAAATTCTAAGATGCTAGAGAATATCGGGTACTTACAACGCCCTCCCAAATGAGACTGAGCGGCTCATCCGAAAGGGCCTAGTTAAGGAGTTTGTGGCCAATCACCTTGACACCCCGGCATAGAGAGAAAGATCTTGATCACCATGATCCCCACAAGGGGGCCACAAAGGCTCACCCTCAAGAAGAAGTGGCAAAGAGCCGGTCGAGAATAACCTCCCGACGAGAGGGGTCATTCACACCATTGCTGGAGGACCGAATGGGGGACATTCAAGATCGAGCAGGAAGCATACCTCAAGAAAGCTAGAGTAAGGGAAGTCGAGTTAGAAAAGCGAGGAAAAAACCCTCTAGGTTAATAACATCGAGTCCAATACCGTTGTGTTAAGCGATAGGGATTTTTACAATGTAACTCACTCGTCGGACGGGGGTGAGTCACCCGATGTCCTGATGGTGATCACAACAGATGTGACAAATTTTGCTATGACACGCACCTTGGTTGATAATGGAAGTTCGGCTAATATTCTCTTTTACTTCACTCTTCAAAAAATGAACCTAGGGGACATGGAAATGCAGCCCATTCATACCCCATTGGTCGGGTTCAGAGGATCTGAAATTTTCCCAATCGGTATCGTCTGAATGCCGACCTCTTTGGGAGAAGCCCCCCGACGGTGAACACTCTTCATTGACTACTTAGTAGTCGACGCACCATTTGCATACAACTTGATTTTTGAGAGGCCGGCCCTCAATGAATTTGAGCGGTCGTGTCCACTTTTCACTTAAAAATCAAGTTCACCACACCTGATGGGGTCGGTGAGGTTAACCATAATGTGCACGATGCATGGAAATGTTACATTGTCTCTTTGGAAAGGATAGAAAAAGAAAAATCGCTACCTTTCCCATTCGTGGATCCCACGGTCGATCTTGTTCTCGATACTCTTGAGGGATCGACCTCCCACAAAAGAAAAAGAAAAAATAACGAGATACGGATCAAACCACTCGGAGAATCCAAAGTCATTGAGCTTGGTTATGGAAATCCCAAAAAAGTTACGCGGACCGGGTCACAGCTCAAGTAGGGGAAAGAGCTAATGCTGATCGAATTCTTGTGGGAAAGCATTGATGTCTTCGCATGGAGCCCATCAAATTTCCCGGTCATCAACTCCAAAGTAATAGTCCACCAATTAAATGTTGATCCGACCGCTAAGCCGATCAAACAAAAGAAAAGAATCTTTGGGGAGGAAAAGAACAGACTAATTGAAGAAGAAGTCAATAAGCTCCTCATGGCGGGGTACATCGTCAAGATCCAATACCCCGATTGGTTGTGCAACGTCGTCGTGGTCCCAAAGTAACTTGGGAAATAGTGCATGTGCAACGACTTCACAGGTCTCAACAAGGTCTGCCCGAAGGACCCATATCCTTTGCCTCTTATTGACTTCTTAGCCGACTCTACCACCGGCTGCGAGATGTTAAGCATGATGGACGTGTTCCAAGGATACTATCAAATCTATATGGCTCTAGAGGTTCGATCTAACACTTCATTCGTGGTCGAGAAGGAGATTTATTGTTTCTTGGTTATGCTATTCGGCCTCAAAAATGTTGGAGCCACTCACCAAAGGCTCATCAACAAAATGTTCGAGGAGCTGATCATATCCAGCATGAAGGTCTCTGTTGACGACATGATCATCAAAAGCAACAAAGAAATCGATCACCTCAGGAGCACCTTTACCATACTCCAGCAATATGGCATGAAGTTGAACCCCTCGAATTGCACCTTTGGTGTCCAAGGGGTAAAAGTTTTGGGATACATAGTCAGTCAATGGGGAATCGAGGCCAACTTAGCCCAGATTGAAGTGATTCAAGAGATTGTCACTCCCCAGACCATTCGTGATGTTCAACGACTTTGTGGGCAAGTTATAATCATTTTATCTCTCGTTCGGCTGATTGGAATCTCTAGTTCTTTAAAAACCTCCAATCAGCCATCAACGAACTGAAGGGAGAAGAAAAGAATCTTGCCGACCTTGATGTGAATGGGAAAAAGAAGAAGAAAGTCTTGAAGTGGACGAACAAGTGCAAGAAGGCACTAGCCGATCTCAAGCACTACTTGTCCTCCCCACCACTCCTCGCAAAACCGATCGAAGGTGTTACAACCCCTATAGAGGCCATCAACTCAGTAATTGTTATCATTGAGGAGAGGGTCCATCTATCAGTTTACTACATTAGCAAGGTCCTCCAAGGAGCTGAGAAAAATTACTTGGAGATTGAAAAATTTGTAATCGCTTTAGTGATCACTGCTTGAAAACTCCACCATTATTTCCAATCTCATTCCATCGCGGTCCGAAACAACCAACCTTTGAGGCAAGTGTTGTACAAACCAGACGTCTTTGGAAGGTCAATTAAATGGGCCATCGAATTGGGAGAGTTTGATATTTCATTCCAACCACGCACGACCATTCAACCCCGAGCTCTAGCAAACTTCCTGCTCGAAAGAATTAGACGCACAGTTGAAACCAACACAATGATTGAGCCGTGGGTCATGCACAAGAATGGATCATCGACTTGCCAAGCGACGGGGGAGCGGGGTATATTTGAGAAGTCCAAATAGCTTGGAACTCTAGTTCACCATAAAATTGAATTTCAATTTACCAACAATGAGGCGGAGCACGAAGCTGTAATCACAGGCATGAAAATTGCGATCGAACAAGGAATCCGACACATTCGAGCTTTGGTTGATTCCCAACTCTTGGCGAGCTAAGTCGACAGGGCATACGATGCACGGGAGGCCTCTATGGTCAAATATTTGGAGAGGGTGAGGGCATTGATAGACCAACTTGCCTCTTTCATGCTCGATCAAATACCCAGAGAAGAGAATGATCGAGCAGACGCCCTCTCTGTGACAACCCGAAAAGATCCTTTATTTAAATATTTTATATTATAAATTGGGTATCCATTATTTTGATGAATAATTGTTTGTAGAACTATTTTGTGAATTATTGTCCATTAGAAATTATTCTTCAAAAATATGATTTTTATTTGTGAACAAATGAGCATTTTACTACATAATTTTTTATAAAATATTATAAATTCCCAATATTCTTAAAATTTTATACATTTAATCTTTCTAAACTTCCAGAATTTATTTAATAAATTATTTTCAACTTTTACCTATTTTTCCGAGAATTTTTAGTAATTTTTGAAAAGCATTGTATTTAAGTTGTTAATTTGAAATCTAATTTTTAAAATGATTACTTATTATCAAAAAAATGAAAATAATAATATAAATAAATATTTTATATTTTATTTGACTTATAAAAATTAATTTTTGAATTTTTAGAATTTTATTTCTATTTTTGGGCAATTTTCGAAAAATGGGCAAAACAAGGGGTATTTTGGTCTTTTCACTTTTCCATCCCCAAATTTCGGTTTTGCTGAAAAATAAAAAATAAAAATACTTAATAAATAAGATTTTTCAGATTTTATATAATTTTACTTGATTTTGTTCTATATTTTATCAAAATATCCCTACTAATACACTCTTGAAACCTCATATACATATATAAATATATATTAGTGGTGATATACATAGCTACATACACACACACACACACATACCCACATTCCCACATACATATACATGGTGGTTAGTAAAGTGAGGTGTATGTATAGACAACCATGTATAATTGTATGGAAGATGTATTTAGATGATTATAATATTTAGATATTTGTCTCTAATACCCTTTTAGTATAAATACACAAGACCACACAAACCCCCACCCTTTTTCAGCCCCAAAACCGGCCACTCTCTCTTCTCTTACACTCTCTCTCATTTTTTCCTCCAAACCACTACACTACTTGGAAGAAAATAAGGTAGGAACAATTCTTTATGCCTTAAGTAGAGGGTTTTCTTCTTCTTTCTTGAGAAGAATAGGCAAGCTTCCATACTCTTGTGCCCAAACAATGTAAAAGATCAAGCTTGAATGGCCTAGAGTGAGAGCTTTTGCCAAACATGCCTCCAAGTTTAGGATTTTATTTATTTTGCCATCTTCATGTTACTTTAAAGCTTTAGGGTTAATTTTTCATATTGTAACTCTTGTTGGGAGGAAGTTGAAGGGTGGATAGACTTGTGAGCATGATCTTGAAGATATTATGAGATTAATATGCTTTATTTGGAGTACTATGTGCTTATTATGCTTCATTGAAAATATTATGTAATTATTGTGCCTTTTTGAAATAATATGGAATTCTTATGCTTATTTGAACTATTATGTGAGTTTTATGCTTTATACTTTATATGAAGTAGTATGAGACCATGATGCTTTATTTGAGTTATTAGGTGAATATCTTATGTTGTTTTTGAAAGTCTTAGTAAACAAAGCTCCACATATCTATTATTTGATAAGTAGAACTTTTATTATAATTTATACTATAGATTTATGACTATTTTAGTACTTTAAATATTTAGAAAGTTTCATAAAACTTATTCATGTAAGTTTATATATATCTATATGTTACGTATATATATACACATATATATAAATATATTCAAGGTTTTATCAAGTAATTAGATGGTTATGTAAATATATATCTATGTACGTATATATATGTATATATAAATATTTAAAGTGTCATTATATGTAATATCTAAGTTTATGTTATTAGATGTTACTTAATATATCTATATATATATATACTTGTAGTAAGTAAGGTATATATGTATTATTTTTCTAATTTAAATATTTATACTAGTTATATTTTAATCTATATATTATATTCATTATATTTTATCCATATATTTATGTTAATTATAGTAAGGTTACTACTAAAGTATGATGAACATCATCTTCTAAGTATATTTTTGCTACTATCTATTTACATATTTAACATTTTTAAGTATACTTAATAAACAAACATAAAGCTTTCATTTATAAGTGTGGAGCTTACTTTACCAAAAGATAATATAAACTTCCATGGTTATGTGAGTTCATGAATATTGTGTAAATGGACCCATATTTGCCGGATTGGTCTGGGGTGTGTTTCGCCGGGACATACACTGGAGTAGCCCGAAGAGTTCACACTCTTTCCATCTCCTAATCCCCCCTTGGGTAGACGGAGGGATCTACTCAAGAGAGAGGGTCATAGGATAATACTAGGTGTATGCCAAGGATACGACCACTGGAGGTTAAGGCTGGCGGGAGAGAAATGTGTTGGTTGTTATTTCGGCCCAGGTAGTTATAAGGGTCACTGTTAGGTGACAAAAGGTAGAAAGTGTGAAATTATATGTGTGCTATGTGTAACTAATGTGCACTTGACACCTGAGCACCTTATATGTATAAAGAAATATTTCTACTCAACGTATGTTGATTCCGTGTTACTTAATGATTTAGATGCTTCCAAAGCTAGCCTTTATGATGTGGAAGAGGATGAGACTTTTGAATCTTTTTACTAGAAAAAAAGATGTAGAATTTCTACTGCGTACCTTTATTTGGTTTTTGCATTTGCTATGTAGTTATATAGTAGAACTATCATCTCGATAGTCTACTTTTGAGACGTACCATCTTGTTATGTAGTCTAATACGTTTTGTAAATAACAATGTATGCATATATGTAACCACTAACAAGAATACTACTACTACTAATAATAATAATAATAATAATAGCGGGATTTCGGGGTCGTTAGAGTTCAAAGAATCCCTGATAGGACCTCCCTTTCTTTACCTAGATTGAGCTGAAGTGGTCGAAGTCATGGAGTCCATCCATGGGGGTAGTTGCGGTAACCACTCAGGCGGACGTTCGCTGGCACAAAAGATCACTCGAAGTGGGTTCTTTTGGCTTACATGGCCCACCTTGGTCGAGTATGCTAAAACGTTTACAAGAAATGTCCAAACTATCAGTACCACTCAAATCTTAACCACCGATCCCCTATGGAAATGATAAGTGTTGACGTGTCATGGCCTTTGATCAATGGGGGATCGATATCATGGGGCCTTTTCCACTCGCTACCGGGCAGAGAAAGTACGCTATCGTTGCGGTCGAATACTTCACCAAGTGGGCGAGGCTAATCCGGTCACAAAGATCACTAACGCTTCGATTCTCTCATTCATATGGAAAAATATCATCTGCCAATTCAGGGTTCCCAGGGTACTCATCTCTAATAATGTCACCTCCTTGTAAAGCAAGAGAACCACCGAATAGTGTCGAGAGCACGAAATCGAGCAGAGGTTCACCTCGGTTGGCAATCCCCAATCGAATGGGCAAGCTAAAGTGACCAACAAGATCCTCATCCAAAATCTCAAGGTGGTGCTGGGGGTCCACAAAGGTGAATGGGCCGACAAGCTCCCGGGTGTGCTTTGGGCATACCGAACAACCCCTCGATTGACAATAGGGAAAACCCCACATGCTTTGGTATATGGATCCAAAGCTATCATTCCTACGAAAATCAAGCATGCAACTGCTTGAGTAACTCATTTTGAACTCGAGTGCAACAACTTAGCACGAAAACACGAGCTCGAAGTCATACAAGAGCTGCGCGATCGAGCATGGGTCAAGATGCAAAATTACAAAGCAATTGTCGCTAAGGCATATAATAAGTGTGTTGCGACGACTGGGTAACTTATATTGTTATTATTAATATTTTAATTATGATTTATTTCCATTATGTGGCAATTATTGTATGAATATATGTGATTTATGATTAAATGTGCAATTGCTTTACAGGCATTTTAGCAATGTAATTATTCCCTTATATATTATTCTTACTATTGGTAGTAGTATTATTACTATAAGTATGATTATTTGCCAAAACATTTTCAAGATTTATATCATTCATATTAGTTTTGAAATTTGATTCTATTTTATTATTATCTTCAACAATATATATTTACTAGGGTTATTTCACACACACACACACACACACACATATATATATGTATGTATAATTTTCGTAGACCATTAAGTCTTTCCAATTATTTTCTTTTATTATAAATATTTAGAAAATTATCTTTCCCTATTAAAATTATAATTTCAAAGATGAATCTATATTAGCTCATAAATATATTTTACAATATATACATCTATATATATATATAGCTTTACATATTAGTGTGATACACAATAACACACACACACACACACATATATATATATCAATATCTATATATACCTCTACACACACGCACATGTATATATATATATATTATATTTACTTCTACACACACACACACACATATACAGTGATAGACACACACACATGTACATATATATATATATATATTAGTGGTAATATACTTATCTACATATACACATATAAACTAGTGGTGAATTATATATCTACATACACACACACATCCATATATATAGTAGTGGTGAATTATATATCTACATACACACACACATCCATATATATAGTAGTGGTGAATTATATATCTACATATACACACACATATCCATATATAAACTAGTGTTGATTTATATATCTACACATACACACACACATCCAATATATACACTAGTGGTGATATATACATCTACATATACACGCATGTCCACATATAAATACTTGGTGCTATATATATCTGCATATACACTTACATGTCCACATACATAAATATATATATATATACACACACACTAGGTAATTAATATAGTGATGTGTATATATAAATATCCATATAGAATGTATGGTTTATATATTTATTTTGTTATAATATTAGACATTTCTTCTCTTCCTCCTCTATAAATAGACCACAACCCCAACCCCCATTTCATCACACACACACACACACTAAATCCCGCCTAAAACCCACACACCCCCAAAATCTTGCACTTCCAAAATATATATCATACTATATCATTAGTGTACGTTCCTATATACCCATATATATAATTACCCCTCTTTCTAAACATATATATAGACATATTAACCTTTCTATATACACACACACACATACACACTCACATTTACAAAATCCTTTCAAAATCCCACTTTCTTCTTACATCTTTGAACACCTACATATACACATTTATCCTCTCTACATATACACATATATATACCTATCTCTCCACTTATAAATATATATACATACATTAGTAGCCTTTTATATATTCTCTCTACTTTCATAAATCACTTTTGGAAAAGGGTAGGAATATTGCATTAATTTCCTAAGTTGTGTAGGAATAATTCTAATCTTATAAGTAGTATAGATTTTTAAGTTTTAATCTTATTATTTTTCTAGTAGTAAAATCTATATGTTCAATATGTGATCATTATTTTAATTACGTGAGCATATGTACAAAGTTGTGAATATGTGATTTTTATTTCTACAAGTTAGTTGTTGTAGGTGATCGTGATTTACATGAGTAAAAGTATGTTTAAATTTATGGTAATATATTAGTATTTTAAAGTGAGTTTTATAAACATAGGTATTTAATTTTGTAAATAAAGTTGTTATCAAAATATGTTTAGTTTTATCAAAATATGTTTTAGTGACAAATATTAAATTTTATACGAACATGGAAGCACGTCCTCTGTAAATTATGTGCTATGTGTGGAACTTGAATTATGTAAATCAGGCATAGATGTGCCGGAATGGTCTGGGGTGTGCTCCATCGGGTTGAGCTATTGAGTAGTCGGAAGAGTCCATACTCCTTCCATCTCCTAACCCCCTCTGGGGTAGACGGAGTGATCTACTCAAGAGAGTGGGTTGCAGGAAAATATTAGGCGTATACTCGGGGTACGACCACCGGAGAATAAGGCAGGTGGGAGAACTGTGTTGGTTGTATATATCGGCTTGCGTAGTCAAAAGGGTCACCGTCAAGTGACAACTAAGGTAGAAAGTGCAAATATGTGTTATGTGTGTAACTAATGTGCAAATCACACATACGAGCACCTTAGGTAATTATGTGATATTTCTACTCAACCTTCGCATTGACTCCATTTTTCTAATACTTTTTAGATAGAAATGATAGGAGGCATCTGAGGGGCACAACGAAAACAATTGGTGTTTTAAAGTATTTTACTCAATAAAGTTACTTTTGTATTTTTTTGAAAATAGCAACTCTTGTATTTTGTATAAATTTTTATGTAAATTTGTTATGAATATAAAGGAATATCGGGGTCGTCACAGGAGTGGTCCCTCGAAGCTTCCAAGTAGGTGATCTAGTCCTCAAAAAGGTTGAAGTCTCACACAACGTGGGAAAACTCGATCCAAATTGGGAGGGACCATACAAGATCTCGAAGGCCTCAAAAAATAACACCTATCGACTCCAAGACATGGACGGTCGAGAACTCCCCAGACCGTGGGGATCCGCTAATTTAAGAAAGTCTTTCGTGTAAAAAAGAAGGCGAAAAATGGATTTGCTTGACCTAACTTGTGTTGAAACTCTTGCTACATCAGTTTTGTAATAGATCCACCTTTCTTTTAATAGAAAAATCACTTAGAAGTTTCTTTTCGATTTCATATCGGTTGATGTTTGATTTACATCATTTCTCCTTACCTATTGATCGATGACTTACTTGGTCAGCTTAACCAGAATTTGTGTCACTTTCACTCCTAACTTTTAAAAATTTCAAATTTATTTGATTAACTTTGCTTTTATCTTTTCGAATGGAACATCTTGAATTATTCGATCAGTTACTTGTTCATTCTTTAACCCATTCGATCATCTTTATTTTTAACCCAGTTGAATGAAATATCGTAGATATTTCGATTGAATAAATATTTTGAGTTCATTGCATAATTTGAATTGAAACAAAATTTTCAAGCAAACAAAACTTGGCAATTCGAGCAAAAGCATGAATTTTTCATTCAATAAAAAGGAGATTGAATACATAAAGGGTCCTAATCATCTATTACATTTATCTCATTCTCGTCTTGGACGGGCCCATCGCCTGGGTTCTCTATTTCTGGTTGGTTTCCAACCTCACCACCCTGTCGATCGAGACCTTGAACTTCAGAAGGGAACGTACCGAGACCGCTCAGTCCTTCGTCCTCAGTATCGAGCCCCCGCTCGATGTCATCCAATGCTTTTTTTTCAACGAGTCGACCATGTACTTGAACTCGTCATTCTTGAAGAGTGGGCCAGGGGTTGCTCCTCCTTCATCTCAGTCGATTGGGCGGCAGGACTCATCCCGATCAAGTCCAATCTCCTCGCCTGAGAAGTTGTCTATGAGATCCGCCAGATGCTCGATCTGCTTAACCGCTACATCGAAAGCCTCACTGATACGAGGGAAGGATTTGATCAATCATACAGTGTCGACCTTGCTGCTCTTCAGAAATCTTTCATTGGCAGCCCTTGAGATGACTTATTCCCTGTCGGCCAATTTGCGGACTTCTTATAGAGCTCTGACTTTGTGGCCTTTCTTGTAGGCCCTATCGTAGGAGGCCTTCTTCTCTTTATGAGTCAGGTTGTAGGCCTGCTCAACCTCACTTACTTCAGCAAACTCCCTCTCGAGCGACTTTTGCAAGTTTTCGTTCAGGTACAGTTGGCCTCAAGCTTCTTCTCAATTAGCTCGTGCTCAGATCGGGCCATCGCCAGTTGGGTCTCCAGCTCTTTGATATTGTTGTTGAGCTGCCCCAACTCGTTCTTAGATGCTAATCGGTACATCCTTTTGTACCAATCCTTCCCTTTCTTGTAGACCTCCACCCAATGGAGGACATGCATGAAGGCTTAAGATGCCATCTGTCGAAAAAAGAGCAAAGTGTTAGAAACAGATCGAATATTAGAATTCGAACGTCAACTTGTACAAAGGACTTGCCCCAGTGACTTGCTTCTCGAACTAGCGGGCAAAGGTTCCCCAGACTTTGGTTGAGGAGGTACTCGTGGTCCTCCCCGAACTGACACCCTTTGAATAGGTGTGCCAGGTGAGCCTGATTGCGGCCCCTGAAGGTGCTGACTCTGGTCCCGTCTTCTCGGGTAAGTGCTCGGTCGGATGGATGGTCGAAGTCCATGATTCAAGCATCCTCATTGGAGTCAGAGGAGTTTGACATCTCCTCCTGACCCGCGGGCTCTTTTCCCTTGCTTGTGTGATCGGGCCCTCACTTTCACTTCTTAGAGGCTTCCTAAGCGCCTCCTTCCTTGATCACAACCCTGGTCTAGCGAGGTCGAGTCTGCTGGACTCCCGATTTGGGCGTAGCCACAGTCCCCTACTGCTCTTTAGTCACAATGATCTCTAGGCCGGCAATATATTTTACCCTAGTAACCTACCTCGCCCTTGATGGCGTTCGCGTGTCTTGTGGGGCTTCGATCGGTCGGGGCTGTTCGGATTGCGAATGACCAGCCCTTGATTTCAATGGGGCCCTTTCTTTCTTGGTTGAGAATGACCCCCTTTGACTGGCGGTCGCCAATCGAGCAATCATGGTGTTGTGAGCATCCATTAGTAATCGGTCATCTGCGATAAGAAAAAGGGTCCAAGTCAAAACTCTAGTCGAAAAACAGTGCATATTCAAAAAAAAAAAATAAATACATGCACAACAAACACGTATTTAAAATGACCCCCTAAGGGCTTTGACTAGGGAGATGCTCGCCAAGGATAAAAATTCCTCCTGAAGGATGTAGCCGCTCCACATTACGCCCCGCACGAGTTGATTGTTATGGAAATGTAGGCCCCAGGTCGGGTTTTCTATCCCCTCGAATTCTATTTTATTGATTTCATTATTCCAATCGCCTCTAACGGGATAACCAATAGCATGGCATAAGAGGATTGGTGGGTTTGGATAAAACGAGATCCTATTATATAGAAGAAACCATCCAAGTCGACTGGCTCTAATCGGGCGGAGTTTTGAACTTTAAAAAGTGCAGTAAAATTTTCACAAATAGGGGCCTGACCTAAAACTCGCATCATAACAATAAAGCTATGGATTAAGCAATGGAAGTTTGGGGAAAGTTGAACTGGATGGAGGTTAAGAAAATTCTAAATGTTCGCCGTGTTGGCTGAAATCGGGAATCGAAACCCCTTCAACAACACCTTCAAATGGATAGCAATCGTGTTGCGGGGCGGGTATCCCATTGGAAAACCGATCGTGGGTACAAAAGCTTCGTGGTCCAAGGGGATATGGTATTTGGTTACAACATTCGAGACCACGTTCGAGGTGATGGTCGAGGGAATCTCGTCGTGTTCCCG
Organism: Petrea volubilis; assembly: GCA_026212405.1. Taxonomy (NCBI): domain Eukaryota; kingdom Viridiplantae; phylum Streptophyta; class Magnoliopsida; order Lamiales; family Verbenaceae; genus Petrea; species Petrea volubilis. The sequence goes on from JAOWBU010000317.1 coordinate 26,182, forward strand.
ATCCATGTGATGAGCACAGGGAACATCGACCTCCTCCTCGTCATCACTCTCATCGACCTCTTCCCTAACCCAAGGTTCATCACAGCTGGGTGCCCCTCCATTAGAACGGTGTTATCATCGATTGGCTAGCTCCCCAAGCTGCACTACTAGAAAAAGAGCAAATAGCCACGGATTTTAGCCACGGGAAAAATCCGTGGCTAGGCCGTGACTATTAGCCACGGATTAGACACGGATTAGCCACGGATTAGGGGAATTTTTTTTTTTCCAGTTTTAGCCACGGATTAGCCACGGAATACCCGTGGCTAATTTAGACACGGCTAAGCCGTGGCCAAAGTCCGTGGCTAACTTTGGCGCGGCTTTTGCCGCCAATATATAGCCACGGGCTATCCACGGGTGTTCTGTGGCCTGTCCGTATCCGTTAGCCACGGATGAGCCGTGGCTAAATGAGCCACGACTTGGCCGTGGCTAGACCGTGTCCGTTAGCCACGGCTTCACCGTGGCTAAATCAGCCACGGCTAGACCGTGGCTAGGCCGTGTCTATTAAGCACGGCTCAACCGTGGCTAATAGGGCTACGGTTTGGTTTTTTTTTTTTCTTTTTGACTTATTCAGTTTCGAAGTGCTCGATTTAAATCGTTTTGTAACGATAAATGCGTTCGTTCCATTTCCTATTAGAACTTTAAAAAAAAATTACAAATAAATTAATACGTAATTAATTAATTGTTCTTATATGTATATATATATGTATATATATCTATACGTGTAAAACTATATATACGTAACTATATATATATATGTGTAGATATATCTATATGTGTAAAACTATATATACGTAACTATATATATATGTAGACTATAGCCACGGATGCGTCGATCAACATATATACATTTATATATGTTTATATTGATATAGAATTATCTAAAAATATTCATATATTTTATATATTTATATATTTTAAACGTAGATATTATATATATTTAATATATTTTAAACGTAAAATATAAATTTATATATTTTGATCGTAAATTCCAACGTAAATTAAAGAATTTTTTTTTTAAAAACAGGCCCTTAGCCACGGGTTAACCCGTGGCTAGACCGTGGCTAAGGGCCTTTTTTTTAAAAAAAAATTATTATTAAATTTTAATAATCTGTATTTAATTCTATTTTTACAATAAATATTTTATTTCAATTTTGATTATTATTCAAATAAAATATCATAACTAAATATATATATATATATATAAAATCTATTTTTACACTATTCATTATTGTGTTATATATATATGAGCGATGTCTATATATGTACACACATATATGTGCTCTTATCATTTCAATTGATCGACGAAGATATACATTAATTTGAATTTAAGTTTCGTAATTACAATCAATAATATATATTACTATATATAGAAGAGTATTATATATAGAAGAGTATTTATAAGCAAGGATTAGCCTATCAACATATATATACATTTATATATATATGTTTATATTGATATAGAATTATTTAAAAATATTCATATATTTTATATATTTATATATTTTAAACTTAGATATTATATATATTTAATATATTTTAAACATAAAATATAAAATTATATATTTTGATCGTAAATTCCAACGTAAATTAAAGAATTGTTTTTTTTAAAACAGGCCCTTAGCCACGGTTTACCCGTGGCTAGACCGTGGCTAAATTAGCCACAGTCCAACAGTGGCTAAGGGCCTGTTTTTTTAAAAAAAAATTATTATTAAATTTTAATAATCTGTATTTAATTCTATTTTTACAATAAATGTTTTATTTCAATTTTGATTATTATTCAAATAAAATATAATAACTAAATATATATGAAATCTATTTTTACAATATTCATTATTGTGTTATATATATATAATAC
>JAOWBU010000318.1:0-28027 GCA_026212405.1 Petrea volubilis
TATATATGTACATTGAAATAAAAAATATAAAGGATTCCGACTGTTAATGGATATGTGCGATGATTGGGCAGATAAGATCTCCTCAATGGCACAAATACCCATTGGGTCGTGTGTCGCAAGTCGGAGGAAAGGTTTTTCGATCTCTGTGTTAGTTGGGGGTTTAGGTGGTATTCGATCCATGTCTAAAATTATGACCAACATTTTTTTTTCAATGATGCATACTTGGTGTCAATTTTTATATTATTATTTTTGATTTGTTTTTTCAAATATACCTTTGTAGCAAATTTACACATATCAGTTACATAGAAATTAAACCTCAATTTAGCCTAAATATTCCAACCATTCACTAGAAAGAAGTTCCAAAGAGATAAAATACATGTGTTGATATTGTGTGCTTGAGCCTCAAGTCATTAGACACTATCCAAAAGTTAGAGAGTGCTTGGCTAAGCTTATAAGTTTATCAAAATATCTTATAAGCTGTTTGAAAGCTTATAAACTCCTTAAAAGTATTTGAAAACTTATAAGTTGTCTTATTTTAAATAATAAACTATCATAAATATCCTTACCTTTTTTCAATATTATACTTCTACATTTTAAAAGATATTTATTTACACAAAATTAATCTCGTATATTATTTCATTATTATACTTACAAATAGCCTATAAACTCTTAATTTTACTAAACGCGTGAACAAATTATACACTCTTAAACATTTTATAAGATGTTAAATCTTATTTATCCAAATCATTTCAACACTTATTTTTAACATAAAACTTAGAAGCTTAAATGCTCTAAAAACATATTATAAACTCGAACAACTTATAAATTCTCAAAAATAAATTTATCCAAATACCCTCTTAGTGTATAAATCATTTATGCTTACTAACAGTGCGTTTGACAGATGAAAGAAAATAGGGAGGAAAGAAAATGAAGAGGAAAGAAAATGGGTGGATTTTAATTTTCCACAGGTGTGTTTGGTTGAAAGGAAAACAGATGGAAGGAAAATAAAAATCTATTTATTTTCTCTTGTTTATTTGAATGGAAAAGTGGAAGGAAAGAAAATGATTTATGTACAAAATGACAATTATAGCTTTATATCATTATAAATCATAATTATGTTTATGAATTTATGTATTAAAATAGATTAATAAAATTAAACTAAATAAGTATAATGTAAATAAAATATATAAATTAATATAATGAAATATTTGTTTACATTGTGTCAAACGACAACCACAATCTGATATAATTATAAATATAATTATGTCATAGAAAATTTAATGAAAATAAAATAAATAAATAAATATGTGAAATACATTTTTAATGTATTATACAAATGCACACGTTGTATTTGCTATTTAAAAATTACAAGGATTCATGCTAGTAGAAGATGCAATATTATTTAAACACCTAATTATACATATGGGCAATTTTGGAGATATAATTTTATAGAGATCCTTGTGTTATTTTCCTCTTATTTTTCGTCCGATTTTGGGTAGAAAAAAAATCAGTGGGTCCCATGCTTATTTTTCCATTCTCAATTTCCTTCCTTCCCTTTTCCTCCCACAATCAAACAAGGAAAAATATACATTTTCCTTTCCAATTTCCTTCCTTCCCCTCCCCTTCCTCCCATTTTCCACCCTACCAAACGAAGCCTAAGAGAATGTTATCACATAATTTATAAATTGTAAATCGATCTCTCTTAATTGACAAATCGTGGTTGAAAAAGGAAGTTCCTAATATTATTTTCCCCGATGATTAGTTTTCTTTTTTTTTATCTTAACTTTGTCATATCTCACTGCGATTTCATTCATTGGTACTGCTTATTATTTATTTTCTTCTATTCTATTTTTAGAATAGACACATGATTCTATTGAATGAGATATGCTTGAAAAGGGGTTGAATTAGGCCAAAAATCTTCTTTCGTAAAATCAGAGTATATAAAAATGTTTGTTGTGCAGTGAAAATCTTTGTGTTGTATAAAATACATTTAAATCCAATTGCTTTGCTTTGGAAACAACGTTGGTATATTTAGTGCTAGTTTAAATACCAATTACAGCAGTAAAAATAAACTAAGTGTAAAGCAATAAAAATACCACAACTATTTATTTTGGTTCACCCAAATGGGCTACGTCCAGTTCCTAAGTTTTCATCTAGGATTAACCTGTTAAAAGAAACGGTATTAATACAATATACAAAAGTTTCAGGTTAAACACAAATAAATAAAAGAGAAAGGGTAAGAATTGCTCTCTATCCTGAGAGCAACGACAGGCCAGCAACAAATAGTCTCTAAAGCAAGCTAGCATGATCTGTCCTGGCAGTACATATTGCGATCGCCCCTCGTTCGGACCTCAGTGCGTATTATGCTTAAATGTCCCCCACCTCCTAGCCAATTCCCTGTGCACCGGACTACTGCCACGACCCAATAACCCTTTACCGACTCAACCTACTCTAAGGAACTCGATTGCCTTTGTTTGCTCTTCACCTCGCATGGTACCTCATAGCAACACAACAAGTAGACGCAAGTTAACAAGAAAGACCAATATGTGTAACTTTGTAGAGTATTTACACCAAATAATCTAACTTGAAATGCTTGTTCTAAGTATTGTGCTACAACTAAACATGATTTCTCTCTTATATAGCACTTAATACAATGACTATAATGTCTATAAGAAGGGAAAGAGCCTTTGGAGATTTGACTAATGAGGAATAACTGCGTTTTGATCTGGTACCAAGTCGAACTTTCCTAAAATAATAAGATACGATCAAGTATGAAATAAGATTTTAATGTATCTCTGTAATAAATGCAACAGGCTAGAATAAAGTCAAGAAAGGAATGAGCAATTAGTAAAATATTCCATTTATGATACCAATCAGATACCGGGTCAAACTTTTCCAAAATAAAAGATTTGTTTCACTAAAGAAATAATTTGACTAATATCTGTAGGATTCCTTGTCTATTTCACAAGGAAAGTATCGTGAAGTAATATAACATGTAAAATAAAATATTTTCTTAATATGTGATCAAAGATAACAAAAGAAGTTTATTTAAATAAAGACCAATAATTACCTAAACACCTTTAGCATCAAATCCTTAGAGCATTAAAACCAATTCAAAACCAAAGAGGTCAACAGATTCATACTTCTTTTGTTTTTATCTTTTTTTTTCTTTTTTTTTTCCTTGCTAAGAAAAGGGAGCTTCGACCAGCTTATGGTTTCTAGAGTTCTAGACCTAAGGTCCACTAGTCATCCCAAAGTCTAATACGCCCATCAAAGTCCTTTTTTTCTTCTTTTTTTTTTGGCTTGATGGACCTTCAGTATTTGACATCGCCATTGAGGCCTGACTAAATCCTAGGCCAGCATTAATTGTGAGAACCTGCAACGGTTATTTTCTACATAAATGTAAAAATATTAATTTTGTCTCAAGGAGGAAAATCCTCCATCACTCAATTTAGGGCTATAAATGGATAACCAAAAATTCGATTACCATTCGTATCTGTATTCGTTTATATGTCAAATATCCATATCCGTTTAAAGTGGATATTGTCTGTATTCCATTATAGATATCTAGTTATACATGAATATGGATATGATAATTAAATATCCGATCCATTTAATATCCGCTCTGAATATATACTTGTTTATATATTTGATTATTTGTAATTTAGTTGTATTCATTAATTATATCCAATAAATAATATTTGAAAAAAATAACTTATATGTATACTAAAATTTTTATGTGCTTTTAATAATATTTCATTTTTTTAAAATCAATTGATGTTTTTAATAATTTTGTAAAATTCATTTTGTTGCTAATAATTTTAAAAAAATTATATTGTTAATAATATGCATTATATTTCATATATTATAAGATGTATAGAAATAAAATTAAATAAATAGTTCATATTATGTCAATGATAATAACAAATTGTTGATTCAAATAAAACACGTGTATTTTTTTGTAATAGATGCTATATCTTTATAACTTACAAAGATATAAGAAAAATAAGCAAATAAACATATATGAAATTTAGGCGTCACTAATAAAAAAGTACGATACCTATGTATATGTATGTGTGTGTGCATATATATAAAAATAATTTTTTTTTGTAAATAAGTAGATTATATATATATATATATATAAATATGACTAAATTGTATGCACACAAATTCAGATATTCAATTAATTACAATTGAATAATATACTTGATGCAGAAACAAAGTAGTCCAATGGACTACTGGACTACCTACAGATGCAATAAGCCTAAATAAAAAACTGATTTTACTGGAACAGAATTAGGGGGGGTGCTATCTATGGTTGGAAAGCTAAATGAGTCTAGTTTTCTACAAAAAAAAAACAAGCGGATCTCAAGAATGTTAATTGGGGAGAGAGTTGTAGCTATTTTTGCAAAATGTGTTTGGTACGCTGGTTTCAAAGACAACTTGCACTCTTTTAGTCTTTTTGGCTTTTCTATGTGGTTATTGTGCCAATTTTTGAGTTATTTTCATTTATATCATCAATTTAGAGGGACAAGGTTATAATTTTCATAAGTCTTGAGTTGTATTACCTATTTGTTATATTAAAACATAATTAAGTAGTTAAAGTGTCAATTTTCTATGCTTGGAGGGATGTTCCAACAATCGTATGTAAACCTTTATATGAAGAGTTCTTTAGTGTGTTTCTAATTGAAAATAATATATACAATCTTTGCAAGAGCCTTGCAAATAATTGAGTGTAAACTTTTCAAGCGAGTGGCTTGGTTGGGTTGAGTGAGTTTGCAATTAGTAGTGTTGAGTGATTCCGCTGCTGCCGGTTGAGTAATTCCCGGTCACTAATCCCTCATAATACTAATTCTATTTTCTTGCAAGCTTGGGCCTACATCAATACTTGAATATTTATAATTGGATCCGGATATTCAGATATTTATAACTGAATTTAAATTTTAAAAAGTACAATCAGATATGGATATATTCGATATTCATTCGATATCCGACGGATACTGATATGGATATTGATTTTAGATATCCGTCAATACCCGTAACCATACCGATATCCGATAAATTTAAATGGATAAAAATATAAAAATGACATATTCGATCCGTTTAATATCAATTCACACACCGAACTCAATTCTGTAGTTCTTGCTCTAAAACTGGATATTTAGTTTCAAATTGTTCAGTTCCAATGTAAACTTTTGCTATTTTCATAGTAAAATTATGTAGGTCAATCATAATACCCAACCTTGCATATTGTTGAAGCGAAACACAATGAAAATATGATAATTTTATTTATTTTTTGATAAATAAATAAATAAATTATTGAGGCTGAATTAAGTATATCTTTTAAAATTAACAAACTTTTTACGATAGACATTTGAAAATAAAGGGCCATTTTAACTTATTTTTATGTACTAATCAATAATTGGCAGCAACTAATATGCTCCAAATTATTGTGATTTTTTTTAAAAGTAACAGTTGAAGAAATGTCAGTACTTGTACCAAACTATAAAGCTCAACAAAAATTCAGGTTTCACGGTTGGTAAATAAAGCCAAGATCAAATTACTAGCTTCTTATAATTTAATTTTAATATCATCAATTTCCCAAAATCATGCTTTGACACTGATAAAAGGACTAATATTTTTATGATTTGTATGATCCATTCACACCTAGACCAAAGTATAGATTATGTTAACTGATTACTTGATCGTCGTAAATTAAATGCTACCTATGGGGTGTTTGGCTAAAATCATTTTTAAAATCTTCTAAAAGTTTGGGAAATTGGCACATTGCACCCTCTAAATACACTGAATTGACAGTATGCACCTCAAAATTAAAATTTTGGCATTTTGCACTTTTGAAAATATATTAATTTGGCACTTTGGACCCTCCATCCATTCTCATTAAAAATTTCCACTGAAAAAAATATTCCAGCCAAAATTAAAAAAATCTCAAGAATTTATAAGGTAACTTGAAAATCAAAATATAATCTCATAAATTCAAAATATGACCTAAATATTACCAATAATTCATCCTAAATTCAGTACCTTCACTAGCCAAAGGTTGAATCAAATTAGCATGATCACCTCTGCTATCACTTTAAAATCATCCCACAATCTCAAGAAACAAGATTACCAATGAATGACAAAGATGCAGACTTGTATGTGATAGCGCATAATTCAATAAAAACAAAACTAACAAAAAATAGCCAAATAGAAATATTTTATGGTATATTCTCAATGTGAAGTGCCCATTCGTTTCCATCATCTTCTCTTAACATTTCCATGATTGTTTATTATCCAACCTCAATAGTCAAGATTCTTCAATTTGTTGCTAAATATTATGTGAAAAGTGAAGAGATATTGAGGAGCACTCAAGCCATCATTGAGAGTTCCTTTGCCTTTTATTTTTTCTCCAAATTTTCTATAATGTATCCTAATTTTTAGGAAAAAGTCGGCATTCAATTGATTACTTTATTTATTTATTTTTATGCAGAATATCAAATTTGCCCTTTTAGTTTTTGCCGAAAATGCTTTCTGATGGAAAATTTGAATGGCAATGAGTGGAGGGTGCAAAGAGCCAAATTAAAGTTTTTCAAGGGTGCAAAATGTCAATCAAGTATATTTAGACGGTACAATGTGCCAATTGTCCCTAAAAGTTTTACATATTGTAATGTGAGTTTTGGAGCTAATAACATGATAGCTTCTATTTTAAAAATAAATATTTTAGTGCTTGAATAACATAAAATAGAAAAATGAGAATTTAAAAATATCAAATAAGATATTAATAATGACAATTGTTCAGATAAATATGATCTGAAAGGACTTTGTTAAAATTTTAGAAATGAGAACGATCTTCATGTATTTTGTAAAGAAGATTATAAGTTACCAGCAACTTCATTCAGAGCGTATAAGTACTTTGCCATTTTATAAATAAGCTTCGATCTCTGTGAATTTTCTAATGAATGTAAGCATCCAATCTTGATAATCTGCCCCAAAAAAATAGAATGAAATCCCTAAAAGCAGAACCACGAAACATTTAATTAAAAGCAATGTCATATATAAAATTCAAAAAAGTTTAATTTACAAAATTGAAACCTTAATACATCTTTTGTTGGAATAATTTCAAGATTAATTCTCTGATTCATGTCATACCATATGAGTGGGGTATACTCTCAACTAATTTACGGATCGTCAAAGATGATCAAATACGACAATATCGTTATTTCATTTTATCGGATTACCATATTATCGTCCAATGATTTACAAATCACAACTCAGTTGGATATATATATATAGAGAGAGAGACACATTACATCAATCAAATGGCATGAAAAGAAATGTCATGGTTCACAGACAAGAAAGTAGAAACCATTGCCAACAGCCCTATGCCAAGAAAATGAGAAACAAGGTATCTTTCTTTTTTTTTTTTTTTTTTTGGTAACAAAAGAAAGTCAAGCAGCCTCAAGAAAGCTCAAGACTCGTCAGCAAATATTTTATCTTGTCTCACCGTACTCTTGTCTCCATCAACCCAGAGAGCTTGATGAACCTGAATGGGTGGTGCGTCCCAAATTTCATGATTATTCACACAGGTGTGGCCAAGTTTTGCCAAAATATCAGCACACTGGTTGCCTTCTCTTCTTGTGTGTACAAGCTTTGTTTCCCAAGGCATTCCAATGAGTCTTCGGCAATCCCGTATGATATTCCCCAACGGGTGAGTGGTCCAGTCCCCTTTTCCTATCAATTGTTGCACGACTTCGGAGTCTGTTTCAATCTCAAGTCTTCGAATTCTTCTCTCCCATGCCATGCTGAGTCCCTCCCTCAATCCCAGCAGTTCTGCCATGGTAATAGAGACATCCCCCAGCTTGCTTGAGAAGCCCACGACCCATTCCCCTTCTGCATCTCTAATGATCCCTCCTGCAGCCGCGGATTTTGACTCCTTGTAGAGGCTGCCGTCGGTGTTTAATTTCAGCCAACCCTTCCTAGGTTTCGTCCATTGCGTCATCTCCCTTGGTGATTGCCTATTGGTCTCCTTTTGGGGGAATGCTTTATCCATATCAATCGTCAGCTGCTTGATCGCAAAAATAGTTTCATTAGTAGGTTCATCGAGATGTTCGAAGACCCATTTGTTTCTGGCCTTCCAAATGGACCAGATAGCTGCGAAGAAGATCACCCGCCATTCACACGTTGGCAGAAGGATGTTTCGAAAAGATGCTTGGATGTTACTCTCAATCCAGTCTTCATTCCCAGCCGCATAAAACTTGAGAAGTTCCGTCGGCATGATCAGAAACTCCCAAACGCGTTTGGCATAGGGACATCGGAGAAGGGTATGGCTAATGCTTTCCCGTTCATCGTGACACCTTGGGCAGAGATCATCGTCCGCCAAATTTCGATCAAACCTCAAAGCATTTGTCGGTAAACTGTTGTGATGGCCCAACCAAAGGAAGAATTTGATCTTTTGAGGAATTTTCAAGCGCCAAATCCACATCCATCCATTTTTACTCCCCTGTAAACCAGTGGCGCAGTCCTCTGTAAGCACTCTAAAGGCAGACTTAGTCGTGAATTTCCCATTAACCGAGCCTTTCCATACCTTTGTGTCTTCAATGTGCCGATCTAAAGGAATAGGGATACTATGGATCCTGTGCCTGATCTGTTCCGGGATGGCAGTGCGAATTTTGGTCAAGTCCCACTTCCCTTCACGGCTGATAAGTTGCGCCACCCTAACGTTTCTTTCGTTGTCCTCAATCTGAAGTGGCATCAGTTCTCGGATGCTCTTGTCTCCAATCCACTTGTCCTCCCATAGCTCAATTTTCTGTCCATTTCCCAAGCGCCACTGAATCTGGTGTTCGATAGCCTTCATGCTCCGAATGATTCCTTTCCAAGTCCGTGAGCTACTTGGTTTGGGTTCATGTTGGGTGATATCTGCTCCCTTAAGATATTTATCCATAAAGATTTTTTGCCATAAAGTGTCTGCTTGTTGATGGACTCGCCAACCTGTTTTGGCGAGGAGTGCCAAGTTGGCTTTGCGCGTTTCTCTCAATCCAAGACCCCCGGCTTGTTTAGTCCCAATCACCTTGGTCCATCCAACAAGATGAAGCTTTCGTCTATTCTCACTGGAGGCCCATAAAAAGTCCCTGTTGACCTTATCCAGTTGCTTGCACACTTTAGTCGGTAGCCAATCCGTTTGCATGGTATAGACGGGTATGGATGACATTACGGACTGAACGAGGGTAGTCCTACCGGCCAAATTCAGATGCTTCGCCTTCCAGTCCGTTAGCTTCTTCGAGACCCTATCAACGAGATGTGAGTAGTTGCTACTTCTGTTCCTTCCTCTACAGACCTTGATCCCAAGGTACTTCCCCAAGTTATCTGTCATTCCGATACTCAATTTGTTGCAAATTTCCCTCTTGTTCCTATTCTCCATCTTTGGACTAAAGAGTACTTTAGATTTTTCCAAATTAATCTCAAGTCCCGACGCTGAGCAAAACTGTGAAAGAATCCTTTGGATGGTGTTTGCATTTTTGATTGAAGCCTTCGCCATGAGGAGAATGTCGTCAGCAAACAAAAGATGAGAGACTTTTGGTCCATTACGGCAAGCTCGAATCGGTGTCCATTCTTTATTCTCCACCGCCTCATCGATCAAGTAAGAGAGTCTCTCCATACACAACACGAAGAGGTATGGAGATAGTGGATCCCCTTGCCTCAGGCCGCATAGGGTGTCAATGTGCTCGAGTGGCTCACCATTCCAAAGTATGGCTGGTGTGTTACAAACCACGCATTTCATAATGAGTTTGATCATCGACTCCGAAAAGCCGAAGTAACCGAGGGTTTGTCTCAAGAAGATCCAACTCACTTTGTCATATGCCTTCGTTAGATCCAGTTTGATAATCATGTTGCCTTTCTTGCTCGTGGACAAGTTAATGGAGTGCATGACTTCTCTAAACACAAGGATATTATCATGTGTGCTCCTACCCGGAAGGAAACTGCTTTGGCAAGGTCCGATTATTTCGTTTATGAAAGGTCTCAATCGGAGCACCAGCGTTTTGGTTATCACCTTGAAGAGAACGTTGCATAACGTTATGGGTCGGAATTGGGAGATAGATTCCGGGTTGTCCTGTTTAGGGATAAGAACAATGAATGATCGTCCAAGACCATCAGGTATTGAATTGCTAGCGAAGCATTGGTCCACGAACTTCACCACTGAATCTTTCACAATATTCCAGTAGCGCTGGTAGAAAAACGCTTGAAGACCATCTGGCCCCGGAGACTTATATGGGCTCATGCTGAAGACAACTCTCTTAATTTCTTCCAGACCAACCGGGTTGGACAGGATCTGTAACGCTTCTGTACCCAGTTTTCTTTGGGATGGGCTCAGCTCAAGATAGTTCAGTTGTGAATAATCACATCTAAATAACCCCCTGTAGTAGCTCAAAGCGTGTTGTTTAAGCCTCTCAGCATCAGTACACCACTCCCTATCAATTCTCAAGGCACAGATTTTATTGTTTGTCCTTCGACAAATAGTAGACATATGGAAGGATTTCGTGTTCTTGTCCCCGAAGCTAAGCCATTGAACACGTGATTTTTGGTACCATAACAACTCCTCCTGGTACAGAACGTTATTGTACTCCGTGATAAGATCTATTTCCAACTGGCTCAAGAAGGGGTTGCTTGCAACTGTCAGTTTAATTTGAACACCTTCAATCCTCCTCAAAAGACTCTTTTTTTTGTAAAAAATATTACCAAAAATATCTTTATTCCATCTTCTCATTATTTCCGGTAATGCAGCGGTAGCTTGTAGTATATTGCTCTCATCCTTCCATACACTAGCAATCGTTTCCATGCAGTTGGGATGCTCAGTCCATGCAAGTTCAAACCTAAATGGCCTCTTGTGTGTTGGCCCGTGCAAGCCATCACAGTACGTGATGAGCGGATGATGGTCCGAATGTGTACGAGGGAGAACGAGAACCATACCTTCCGGAAATCGGACCCGCCAATCTGCATTCACAAGCGATCTGTCAAGTCTTTCTCTAATGAGAGCTCTCCCCTGTCTTTTGTTTGTCCATGTATAGCGTGGACCCTTCTGTCCCAGATCCAAAACTCCCCAGCTTGCACATGCCTCTCTGAAGTTGTCGCACCTCGTCCATGAAGCCGGGGTCCCTCCACTTTTCTCGGATGAGTTAGCAATTTCATTGAAATCCCCTGTGATGAGCCAGGGTTTGTTAAATTGAAGGCTAATGTACTTAAGTTCTGCCCATAGTTCCTCCCGTCTTCCCAATTTTGGGTTGGCATATATGCCACTGCATATCCATTCTTCTCCATTTCGAGGCCCAATCGCTGAATGGACCGCTTGTGGCGAGACATGAAGGATTGTAGCACGGATTCTTTTTTCATCCTATAACATCCAAATCCCCCCCTCCCTTCCAGCAGTGGGGGCTCTGCATACATTAGGAAATCCAAGATTACGAGAAATGATTTCTGCTCTATCTTCACCAACCCTAGTTTCAAGGAGAAAGACGACGTCCGGTTGATGATCCTTGACAAGATCTCGAAAATTTCGCCTAAAAACCTTCCCACCCGCCCCTTGACAATTCCACGTGAGGATCTTCATAGGAGTGTATCTTTCCGGTGGGGATGTAAACATGTCTATCGAAAACCCAGACTGGTCAATCACGTGCAGACACGTGTTCAAATATATATATATATAGTAGGTAGTTGGATTGAAATTGGAAGGAAAATTTTCCGCACATTTAATTTGAGTTTTACATATACACCAAACGATTTGAATTGCATCACATCATTATTTCACGTATAAAAATTGTTAATATAAAAAATATAATACAATTTCAATTATTTGATTGTACTTGAAAGCTCAATACTGAATTCATATAAGAATTTTCTAAAATTGAAAAAAAAAACTCATGGTGACAATGGGGATTTTCTAGTTCCTCGTTTGGCAAAAGGGCCAAAAATATTGTGGGCCCAATTGTACTATAGGATTGGACAACTGGGCCCCCATTCATATAGAATTTGGTTTCAGCTTCTTGTATTCTTGGCTTTTGCTAACCAACCCCTTCACACTCTGCCTTCCTTTTTAAGAGCCTCATTGCTCTCATCTCAGCCACACCCCCACCCCACTCATTCTTGATAGGAATAGTGTTATACTACTGTTTGTATGTGTGTGATTCCTCTTTAGTGTTGGAAAGCAATGTCAAGTAGGAGAGCAAGAGTTTCAAGAACTACAGACGATGAGATTAATGATCTCATCTTGAAGCTGCAAGCTTTGTTGCCAGATTCTAGTTCAAGGTGTAATACAGGGGTGAGTTTTACTATTAATCATCCTTGCCTTTCATCACGAAAATCTTCCTGTTTAGTTTCAGGCTATCGAAAACAAATGTTTTACGCTGCATCTCGATATCCCCAAAATTAATCTCTAAATTTTGACTTCAATATGTATCTCTTGATCAAGAGTTCTAGCTCAATTCATTTAAGCCCTTCTGGGCATATACTTGTCAGCATTGAATTGTCATCACGACCCAAGTAGGAATAGGAAAAATTCTTACCCGAACCTGATTTGATCAAACCCAACAAATTATATAATAAGTGTATTGCACTTGCCAAGTAATTGGTCACTCTCCCTAAATTATCGACCATTCACAGGATAAGTGTAAAACACTCGCCACGTAATTAACACTAGTTCAACCGAACTGGGTCTGGGCTAGAATTTTCCGTAGGAATGGAGCCACAAATTTTAATTTTAAGATAGTATTATGTTTTTACAGACATAAAAGGTAATATCTCAATATAAGTTTTCAAACCTAAGTAAGCCTATTTAGAGTGGACGAAAGTCACGAAACTTCACAAGAGGGTGTAGTAATAGTCTTATATATTATAATTTAATATAAATTTGAAGGACAATATTTCTTGTTCCAATCAATTCTTGTTCTTGCTTCGTTTCTAAACAAAAGGACAATATTTCTAAGGCATGTGACTTTGGAAAAGACTTATGAAAGATTATAGTTTTTACTATGCTTAAACCAACTTTGGAATTTGATGAGAATTATATAATTAATTACCGTAAAAAGAGACACTAGATCATTGATACAATGAATAAGAGCATGATTATGCACCTACACTCTTAAAGAAAAAAAAATAAAGGACATTCAACAAAAGCAAGAAAAGACTAATTTGAGCAACCATTGGTCCCACTCCAAAGACTTGTAATTTTTTATAGCAGAAAAAAAAAAGTTGTTGCACGAGATGACTTTAATTTTCTACTTTCTAACAGGAATTTTCTCAAACACTATGCTTTCATCTGCACACATGTGAATATTTTCTTTCTATCACTGATCAGCGTGTGTGTGTGTATGCGCACACACACATGTGCAAGTATGGCAGGTATCGGCATCAAATATTATGAAGGAGACATGCAATTACCTCAAGAAACTGCATAAAGATGTTGATGATCTAAGTGAGAGATTATTTCAACTTATTGCTTCTGGGCTCATTACTAGTACTGATGCAGATGCTATTAGGACACTTCTGCACCAGTAACCACCCCCCACCCCACAAGCATATATATATATATATATATATATATATATATAATCATGGGGTTATCTAAATACTTGAAGGGGGCAATGGCCCCGTGATCAAGCCCCTATGTGGACGTGCCCCTTGTGTATGCTGTAGCTGGTGATAGATATGGTGGATGTTTTTCTATATGGGTTCATTTTCTTGATTTCTTTTTCAACATTACTGTTGGTGGACATTATGCTGGTATTTCTCTAAACAAAATAATGGTTATTGGGCCCAAAAAATTAAACCTTGATGTTATATGACATGTAACTCAATGAAATATTTGTCGTGGATTTTCTAGTCAAAAGTGGTCATCCCAATAAATGGAAAAAACAAAAGATCAAGAGGGGGCCAAGTCACTAATCAATGTATCGTGAAATTTAAGTCAGCACGTCAATGGCCCCCCCACACTATTTATCTAAATTTTGAATAGTATTCAATTTGGAACCTTTTTCTCCTTAGAAAAAAGGAGAAAAGAAAAACGAAAATTTATAAGTCTTTTTTTTTTTGGCCTTTCTACTTTTGATAATCAAAAGTTTATGCATTAATGACGGGAAAAATATCCAAATTGGACACCTCAAAAGGCCTTCCGAAAGAAGTCAAACAGAAGAATAGTAATAACCAACTGTTTTTAATAATAATAGCAATAATAATAATAATAATAATAATAAGATGAAGAAGAAGATTAATGGATTAGTGGAACTAGAAATTCAACTAGAAAAGACAAGATACTTGAAAGATAGTCCTGCAAGGAATTAACCCATGAAAAATATGTCCATTATATTTTGAAGACTTATCAGTTTCGATCTTCTATTGCATAATCGTGATGCATCTTCTATTACACGCATCAATATACGACACGTGTATTGATGAGCGGTCAAGATAAGGATGCATGGCATGTATTCATTAATATACATGGCATGTATTCATTAATGTAATAGAAAATGCAATACGATTATGCAATACAGGATTCGAGCTGCTTATACTAAAACTTAACCATCATTGTGCTCTTCCATCTTCTCATAACGCATTCTCATATTGACTTATATTAAATATACAAGTTGTGCATAGCCAGCTGCCCAGATAGCAATTTCTAAACCCAATACAGCGAAATAATTTCAATCACAAAACCAATATGAAAGTCCGAAAAATTCTTATATAAATCAAGTTTAGATTCCTTCTTCCACAGAAAGATTATGATTATATATATACACTACAATTTATTAAATATAAATGTTATTCTTTTATCAAGTATATGTAAAATTTTACATAATTTTCAATCATTTAATATATAAACTACACTCAACACTTGATCTATATAAAAATTTCCGAAATTCTATATAGCCTGGCCATGGACAGATATAAGGTGGCAACATCACAAAGTCAAGGTCAGCTATCCATTTAAAATTATACCTCCAAATAAACTAACAGAATAAAAATATATATACACAAGAAATGTCAACTCTAAACTTATTTTTTCTTCCTCAAAACATAGATATTATACTGATCATTTCTACGACCAAAACGCAGGTTTAGTTTCCGAGGAAAGTACCAGGCTCCATCTATGGCCAGCCACATTGTGTCTCTTCTCTTTGCTTTCTTTCTTTGCTTCGTATCTGCAGATGGTAAAACCAACCCTTTTCGCATAGATTTTGTGTGTGTGCGCGCGCGAGCGTGCGCATGTAGTTGTTATATCTTCCATGTTTTTACATTTACGAAATTCGACATATTTGATGAATGCAGGCACGTCGTTGCAAAACAATCATGCCAGAGAATTAGGTCCTTTGTTCTTAAACAATACCAAAGCGAAGGCAGTTTCGCTTGCCACAAATTCTTACACTGGCAAAACAAATTACAATGATGGTAATCTTCTTTTTTTTTTTTTATAACTCTCATAGCATTTGTAATTAGGCAAGTTATATTTTTGTTTTGTTTTAGTGATATGATCTTGATATAATATTAATTATATTTCTGTGATATTATTCAGTGTTAGGGTTGATTACACTATGCGCCTCGTATATATGGTTGGCTGAGGATAATTCAGATCCATGCTTTCCTCCCAAATGGAGATGGATAGAATGTAATTCTGATCCCAGACCACGGATAATAGCCCTGTAAGTATTTCATACTTCGGTTAGCTGGTTCATAAATAAAATTACGGTAAATTTTAGCCCAAACTAGGTTCAGTCGAGTCATTGATCACGTGACGATTGGATCAACATTTTTTTTATATATTACTAGTGTGTATTTTAGGGAGAGTGATATATAACATAGCTGCGTCATTGTATATACGGGTGTGGCCAAAACCTAATTGGACATAAACTTTGCTCCTCAAATCAATCTATCCCAAAATTGTCTATCATTTGAAAATTTTATATGTAGTGACAATTTTCTAATATTTGATGGAAAAATTGTAAAATTTGTTCGGTGGTAAGTTACTCCCACCTGAATTTTTGTTTTTGTTTCTTTTTTCTGTATTGTCATATTTTAGTTTTAGTCAAATATATATATTCAAAAAATTTATGATTGTATATGTAGTCCAATTTTAGTGGAATTCGACAATTATACTGATGTGGCATTGCCCGCTATAGACACATATCAACAGCAAGAAGTGCCATGTAAGTGTAATTGTCAGATTCCAACAAAACTGGACTAAAAGTTACAAAATTTTAAATATATCATACTAAAGGGTGACTGACAAAAATAGGATCAACTTTACTACATGATTAGTTTTGCATTTTTCCCAGCACTAAGTATTTTATTGTACTGTATTATCATGAATTTGATGTTTCTTTTTGTCTTACACACATTCTTCTTTCCATTTTTCAATGTTCAAATTAAATAATTATTAATTCAAAACAATAAACAGGGATCTTAGCAACAAATTGTTATTCGGGACACTTCCTGACTTCAGTTCTATGGATGCTCTTCAGACAATGTACGTACACAAATTCATCTCACTTTATTTATTTATGTTAAATATTCACTAATTTCATGACTTATTTATTTATGTTTGATTTACTTTAATCACTTTCTTTAACCTTTAATTTACTGCAGAGACTTATCTATAAACAGTCTTTCTGGACCCATTCCTTCATTCCTTGGCAGATTTCCTGATCTTCAAGAACTGTATGTTAACCCCAACCTCCTCCCCAATCGCTTAATTCTTATAACAAGAAAAGTTTAAAATTTATTCGAAACTTTTATGATCAAAATGAGAATATTCTCATTTTGTAATGGGTGCGGAAACACTAAACGTTAAACTAGTTCAGATCATTTATTGCATAGTCGTGTAACATTTTTTATTACACTCATCAATACACGCCACGTGTATTGGTGAGCGGTTGACATAAGAAAAGAGAAACTGATTATATGGGAAAAAAATATATATAAAGATTCTTTTTCCTTATCTGAACCGCTCACCAATACATGTGGCGTGTATTAATGAGTGTAATAGAAGATATTGCACAATTATGTAATAAAGTATCCGAACTGACAGTAAACGGTGAGAATTAAATCACATAAAGCAATATTTATAGGCTCTTCTAATGTGCGTCGTGCTATGTTATGGCTTAGTCCACATGTTTTCACATAGACCAGTCCTTATAAAAATCGTGGGTTAAAACAAGTATTGACTGAACAAATACCTTTTTTTTCTTCTATATTTCTTGAAGGAACTTGGCTTATAATCTTTTCAGTGGACCAGTACCAGACTCCCTAGCATGCAACAACTTGAAGTTAAGGTATCATCATACCTATATATACAAGCGATGTGATTACTTTAAAACTTCTTTAGTCTGGGTTTGTCTTATTACTTTGACAAAATTTGAATTTTAGTACGATATATTTAAAAGAATTGAGACCTTGAAATACCAGAAATAATATGACTTTATTAAACTGGAAAATCGAGTTACAATATGAGGGTACAGTTGTTATAGTAGACAGCTGAATTTAATTAGACTAGAACTTGACACAAGATTCCAGATTACAGCAGAATGAATGAAGATGGAACGAAACACGAGTTCCAGAAGACAGCCTAACACTAAACTGTCTTACTCGTTAGGGATTGTGCACGGCTGTTTTACACACTTGCAGCCTTACACCAGTGAGTTGAATCAAATACTCAGAGCACACTCTTGATCACACCGACTACTTAGAGATGTGCCTAACTATGATTATGGATCAATCTTGATTCACACACACATTCAAGGTTTGACACTTCTTGATTGTTGATTTCTTCTATTTATACTTGGTGAGGATGGTTTTCAAACTGATTCTTTTCTTTGCCAATTGATCAACGGCTTCTTGTCATATTTGAGCCTCCAACGGTTACTTTCCTTAGTCGGCCTCCTTGCCATTAAGTGAAAACCGACTTTCCTTGAATTGTTTGATCTTTGATTCATCAAATCTTTTCCAACTTCTTCTTGCTATAGTCAAGATGGAAACTGTCATAATCAAATCTGCCAACATTCTCCCCCTTTTGATGATGACAATGAGCTCCCCCTGTCTCCTTGCATCAACCTGTCTTATATGATATTGAAAACTAAATAGAATTCCTTAGTGTAGAGTATGCCTTGGTTGGTAGTAAATGATAGTAAATAAGAGATGATCATGCAAACACCTTCCACAATGATATGCGTATAGACAAAAATAAGATAACTGAGTTTACCTCAAAAAATAACAAATCAGGTTCAAACGTTCTAAAGGAAATAAATGTCAAGCAGGTAGAGTTAACAAACAAGATAAAAGATATGGCTCATAAGTTCCAAAGAAACAATTATAAGGCAGATAAAAACAGAAATAAAACGAGGCAGAACTCTGTGTTTTCTTTCTCTTTCTCATTCTCTCCCTCTTCATCATCAAGAAGGGCATGTATTTGAAGAAGGAAGGTGAAATGAAAAGAGACATGAATTAGGATAGGAGTGTCAGAGACGCGTATGATGAGTTGTACCCGGGATTTGAAAAAGTTTTCCTGACACACACCCATGAACACCTAATTTGTTTCTAATTTCACAGAACAGTTCTTCAGGAAGAGGCTTTGTGAAGATATCTGCCAGCTGATTATTTGTGTCAACATGCAGAATATGTATAGTGCTGTTATTGACATGATCACGAAGAAAATGATGTTTAATGTCTATATGTTTGGTTCTGGAATGAAACATGGGGTTTTTAGAGATACATATGGCACTGGTATTATCACAAAATAAGGGTATATTTGTGAAAGAGAGATTTAAATCAAAGAGAGTTTGTTTCATCCAGAGCAATTGAGTACAGCAATTACCAAGAGCCATGTATTCAGCTTCAGTTGTAGAGAGTGCTACAACCGATTGCTTTTTACTGCTCCAACTTACTAGACGTCCCCCAAGAAATTGACATGTGTCACTGGTACTTTTTCTGTCAATAGTACATCCTGCATAATCAGCGTCAGAGTATCCGACCAAAGAAAAAGATTTTGTGTTGGGATACCATAACCCGAAATCAGGTGTTCCCTTTACATATCTAAAAATGCGCTTAACCGCTTTAAAATGAGATTCCTTAGGGTTAGATTAGAATCGTGCACACATAGTAGTGGCAAATAGTATATCGGGTCTGCTAGCAGTAAGATAAAGCAAGTTACCGATGGCACTCCGATATAATTTCTCGTCAATACTTTTACTGTCGTCGTCTTTTTCCAATTTTGTGGAGATGCACATAGGGGTAGATATTTCCTTGCATTGTTCCATTTGGAACTTTCGGAGTATATCTCTTGTATACTTCTCTTGGAAGAGAAAAATTCCTCCGGAAGTCTGTATAATTTGTAGCCCAAGAAAATAGCTTAATTCTCCCATGAGGCTCATTTCAAATTACTGTTGCATGCACTGAGAAAAATCTTGGCATAGCTTGTCATTAGTACTTCCGAATATGATATCATCGACATAGATTTGGATGACAAGTAAATCATTTTGAATTTCTTTTACAAAAAGTGTCGTATCAAGGATCCTCTACGAAATTTATTTGATAAGAGATAAGTGCTGAGCCTTTCATACCAGGCCCTGGGGGCTTGTTTTAAACCATAAATGCTTTTGAAAGTTTGTAGACATGATTTGGAAAGTTTTTGTCAATAAAGCCAGGTGGTTGAGAAACATACACTTCTTCTTGAATAAAACCATTTAAAAAAGGCACTTTCTACATCCATTTGATAAAGAGTAATTTGTTTAAAAGATGCATAAGCTAAAAGTATACGTATTGATTCCAATCGAGCTACTGGAGCATAAGTTTCATCAAAATCAATACCTTCTTGCTGGCTATATCCCTTAGCCACCAATCGTGCTTTATTACAGGTAACCTTACCACTTTCATTAGTCTTATTTCTAAATACCCACTTTGTCCCTACAATTGACTTATGTGTTGGTCGTTCCACTAAGTTCCAGACATGGTTTTTCTGAAATTGACTGAGTTCTTCATCCATTGCTTTGACCCACGAAGGGTCTTGTAAGGCATCTTCTACATTTTTTGGTTCAATGAGTGAAAGAAGTACCTCATTATTTTTACTGTCGAGGGCATCTTGCTGCGCTTTTGATCTAGTGGTTACACTGGAATTTGGATCTCCGATGATGCTATCAGGTGGATGGCTTGACGCATGCTTAAATTTTCTAGGTACCTTTGGTTGTTCCAAGCATGTACCTGTACCTATGTCGGGTTCCTTGGTATTGTTGTCCGGAGATCTTCTTGTTGAAATTATCTCATCTGGAATTTCAATACCTAAGGGCTCCTTGGTAATTAGGTTAGTTTCATCAAATGTAACATGCATGGACTCCTGAATGCTTCTTTTAGTTTTATTAAAGACACGAAATGCTTTGCTATTATTGGAGTATCCAACAAAAATACCTTCATCAGATTTTGAATCGAATTTTCCAAGATTTTCTCGGTCATTTAGTATAAAGCATTTGCATCCAAAAACATGAAAATAAGAAATGTTTGGAATTTTGTTATGCCATAGTTCATATGGAGTTTTCTTAAGAATTGGGCGTAGAAAAACTCTATTAGAGATATAGCAGGCAGTATTTACAGCTTCCGCCCAAAATGATTTTGGTAAATCATATTTATTAAGCATGGTTCTGGCCATTTCTTGGAGAATTCTATTTTTCCTTTCAACAACTCCATTTTGTTGAGGAGTTTTGGGCGCAGAGAATTCATGCACATATCCATTGTTATTACAGAATTCTGAGAAAAGTTTTTCGTCAAACTCAGTTCCATGATCACTTCTTATCCTTTTTATAGAGAAACCTTTTTCATTTTGGATACGTTTAGCAAGTGAAATGAAGCTTGGAAGCGCTTCATTTTTGTGGGCCAGAAACCCCACCCAAGTGAATCTGGTAAAATTATCAACAATTACGAATGCGTACCTTTTTCCACCAATGGTTTGTGTTCTCATAGGTCCAAAGAGATCAAGGTGAAGGAGTTCCAAAGGTTTACTAGTCGAAACCATGTCTTTTGATTTGAATGAGGAACGTACCTATTTACCCTTCTGACATGCATCGCATACCTTATTTTTAACAAAGTGTATTTTGGGAATCCCTTTTACCATTTCCCTTTTTGAAAGCTGAGAGAGCAAGTCCATATTGACATGACCAAGACGTCTGTGCCATGTCCAACTAACATCTTCTGTTGCTGTAAGACACTCAATTTTCTGGTTAGTAAGATCAACAAGTTTGAGACTGTATATATTTTTGTCTCGACGGGCAGAGAAGATTGTATCATTATTTTTTAGGATGTGGCAATGTGTGTGTGAAAAGTTTACTTGATATCCACTGTCACAAAGTTGGCTGATATTTATAAGATTATGCTCTAGTCCTTCTACCAGCCATACATTCTCTATACAAGTACCGGAACCTGTGTCGATGGATCCTTTGCCAATGATCTTAGCTTTGGTATTGTCTGCAAAGGTAACATAACCTCCATCGCAGTTTTCTAGGTTAGCAAATACTTTTATGTTGCCTGTCATGTGTCTAGAGCACCCACTGTCGAGAATCCATTTGTCATAGTTGGGATGCTCTGTATATTGTACCTGCATCAAAAAGCCTTTTTAGGTACCCTTTTTTGTTTTGGGTCCTCCAAGATTAGTATTAGTTAGTTTTGGTACCCAAACCCACTTGGTTTTGGGTTTAGTTGAACAGCAAAAATATGATATATGACCAAGTTTTCCACAATTATAACACTGTTTGGGTTTTTGATGAGTTTTCCTATCATTCCTTTTGGCTTTTGGTAGATTATGCAATGAAATTATGAGCCTGGAATTTTCTTCTGATAAGAACTCATTTTCTTTTACGATTACTTCCTTTTCCTCTCTTAAAATTGATAAAGTTTCAAGATATTTTTTCTCCATCTCTTACTTTTCTTTGAGAATGCATAAAATATTTCCTTCCAATATTTTATTTCTTTTTGATATTTCAAGTATCTTCTTTTGGCTACTCTCAAGTAATTCATGCAGATCAATATCATCTGGATTTTCTGAAAATTCAGATGAGGTAATCGATTGTACCTGATTATCAACCATAAAGGCAATACAATCCTCTTCATTGTCAAACTGCTATGGTTCCGAATCATCCCATGTCACTGTCAGAGACTTCGTTTTGGGTTTTGAATTTCTTCTAAGTTGAGGACACTCTGGCCTGATGTGGTCAATCTCTCCACATTCATGACATATGATAGGGTCGACCTTTTGTTGTTCAGTGCTAGTGTTAGGTCTTCGTGGGTTCCTTTTCGGAACCTTTTTCTTAGCACTCGTAATCATACGTAGCCTTTTGGTAATTAATGCTAGTTCCACATCTAGTTGTTCTTCTGATGCATGCTCAATAATTTATGCTTCTTGACTAACAGTAAATGCTAAAGATTTAGGGTCTGATTTTTCTTTTTTGCTCATGAGTGTTAGTTCATGAGATACAAGTGATCCAATTAATTGTGCTATAGATAACGTGTTTAGATCTTTTGCCTCATGAATGGCAATCACTTTTGGACTCCACTCTTTAGGCAATGATCGAAGAATCTTTCTAACTTGATCCTCTTCAGAAATTATTTTTTTAAGAGAGACCAAGTTATTGATAATCTCCGAGAATCTTGCATTCATTTGATTGATCGACTCACCCACTTTCATTTGAAACATTTCATACGGGTGAGTGAGTAATGTAATCCTTTCTTCCCTCACTTGTGATGTACCTTCATGATTTACCTATAGCATTTCCCACATTTTTTTCGCGGTTGCACAGGTGCTCACTCGGTTGTATTCTTCTTTTGTAAGGGCGCAAGATAATATGTATTTTGCTTTCGCATTAAGTGAGAGCAATTTCATATCGTCATCAGTTAAGTCCTCATATTTCTTGTCTATTTTCTTGTCACCATCAGTTTTGGTGATAGAAAACGGACCATGACTTACTACTCTCCATAGTCTGAAGTCTATAGCGATGAAAAATTCCTCAATCCGATTTTTCCAGATTGAGTAGTTTGTTCCATCGAAAAGAGGAGGTCTAGAGTATGATGACCCTTCGGCATAAACATCTGCGTGTTGTAGTGCCATTTGGATCTTTTCTCAGGTTAGTTAAACCTTTTTATGAGAACCTGGCTCTGATACCAATTGAGACCTCGAAATACCAGAAATAATATGACTTTATTAAACTGGAAAAACCGAGTTACAATATGAGGGTACAGTTGTTATAGTAGACAGCTGAATTTAATTAGACTGGAACTTGACACAAGATTCCAGATTACAGCAGAATGAATGAAGATGGAACGAAACACGAGTTCCAGAAGACAGCCTAACACTAAAATGTCTTACTCGTTAGGGACTGTGCACGGCTATTTTACACACTTGCAGCCTTACACCAGTGAGTTGAATCAAATACTCAGAGCACACTCTTGATCACACCGACTACTTAGAGATGTGCCTAACTATGATTATGGATCAATCTTGATTCACACACACATTCAAGGTTTGACACTTCTTGATTGTTGATTTCTTCTATTTATACTTGGTGAGGATGGTTTTCAAACTGATTCTTTCCTTTGCCGATTGATCAACGGCTTCTTGCCATATTTGAGCCTCCAACGGTTACTTTCCTTAGCCGGCCTCCTTGCCATTAAGTGAAAACCGACTTTCCTTGAATTGTTTGATCTTTGATTCATCAAATCTTTTCCAACTTTTTCTTGCTATAGTCAAGATGGAAATTGTCATAATCAAATCTGCCAACAAGAATTTATAATTTTAATCCGATTTTGTTAAAATTGAGTGACTCATGCTGATGTGGTGTTCAAAGTTTAGTGGCACATCAGCATCAAGTGGCAGCATCATGACTAATGTTGCAATTCTTTTAAAAGATTATCACTTTTTAAATTTACAGGATGAATTTTGTAATTTTTCCCGATCGATCTACGTACTAACTTTTTTTTTCTTGATCTATAACTCCAAGTGTAGTATAACAGGTAATCCCAATTTATACGAACCAAATTCATGTTCTACTCCATCAAGTAGTACTCCATCTTCTCCATCAAACAGAAACACCGGAAGCAGTTTTAGGAGCTCATCGGCGGAAAGGTCGAGAAAGAAGAAGAGTATGCTGCCTGTAATACTCGGTTGCACCATTTCAGTGTTTGTTGTTTTTTGGATCGCAGTTGCGATTTTTGCTATATTTCACCACAAAGCTAAAACTACAGCTGCTGTTGCTGAAGCATCCAAAACAGGTTAGTTTTAGCTGCAAATTTAGTGCAATTTTATGTCCATAAATGTAAAATAATCGACTTATAAATGTGCTTATTTGAGATTGTTCATATGTTTTTACAGGAAATAGCAACCCTAGTGTACCAATAGAAGAGATGCCCATGAATGCTCGTGCTGATAGTACGAACCCCTAATGATCTTCCGAACAATTTTTATTGGAAAACACCCTGCGCCATCACAACAACAATTTATACTAACGGCTACGTCGCGTTCTATTAAAGATTTTATAGAAATCGAGCCTTGGAACATAAAGTCATAAAATTTGTACTTTATGTGATATAATGTAAAAACCTTAATTGTTAAGGAATAGTTGAATAAAAACATATATTATGGGATAAATTTTGCGATTTTTCCAAAAATAAATCATTATCATAACCTTTTTGGCTTTTTCTATTACTAATTCACATAAATTAAATATTTCATTGGGACATGAGATGTCGCCCACTTAAGTATATGCCTAAGTGGTATATTAATCGTTGGATCTAAACATGATAGATGTCAAAAGGTGAAATTATTATGTTATCATGTTCAATCTAGCCGTGTATACACCAATCGGATATATACCCAAATTAGTGACATCTCATGTCCTATATTCCATCACACCATCCAAATTTGATTTGATTGAATCCAACAAATCATATAACAAGTAAATTGCATTTGTCAAATGATTGGTCATTCTCCTTATCGATCATTCACATGGAAAATATAAAATATTTGCCATGTGAATAATATTGATTCAGCCAAATCAGCCCTACCTCGACTCCAATTTCTCATTAATTGAAGCCTAACAACATGCATAAGTAATTAACTTTGCATTAAAAAAAAATCAAAATAGGAAAAAGAGAGGGACAAGAATTTGTGAAGTAAATTCACATTCTCCCAAGTTATCAAAAAAAAAAAAAAAATCACATTCTCCTATCGATAAATTCGTATAAGCAAGCAAAACAAAAGCACCATGTCACGCCCCGATTGATTCACAGAGCGGCTATCACGTATCAAGCAAATGGGACGGGCATAAAGAGGTTTCGACTATGGTAACCATACTTAGAATATTTTTAACCTTCTAAGAGGGCCTATTTGTAAATAGCACTTTAGAAGGTTCCTTGGGTAGGTAAGGGTCATATTTGTAAAAACCCCCATGAGTAGGTAGAGTAGGTAAAAGCGAATCGTAGCCGTTAGATCAAATGCATCTCCACCCTTCGTTGGAGAGAAGTACAACTATATATAGGGGACTACTTCTCATTTGTAAGATCATCCAAGTCTTGAGTGAGTTGTGAATACAAAGGAGTGTTAGGAAAATCCTATTGTGTTCTTGTTCTCTTGTGTCATCTTTCTAAGTCTTTCACACACAAGCACGTTCGGGAGAGGCTGACTTAGCTAGTTCGCGAGGGGCGACGAGGAGCTAAGTGCCGCACGGGAGCCTGGAAGGTCTAGGTCCGTGACAACCAGCACAAAGTACTGCGACCCAAACAGGCTCGCATCAATCAGATTCTCAACAACCTCATGTCCCGAACTCTCCTCATTCGCTAAAACAAAACGAAAATTTTCATTCACAACATCACAGTTCACCAGAAAATCTCTGCCGAATCTCAGCAGCGCCTCCAACACATACACCTTCGTCTTCAACCCCATCACGCCCGTCGATTCAGCCCTTCCCAGGTCCCTCGCACACGACCCCAGATCCTCCACCGCGGCGTTGATCCACTCGATCATCTCCCCTCTTCGCTCGAATGTCTGCGTGTCCAGATCCGGGTTGACCCGCATTGCCCCCAAAACGTCACCGAGATGACCCAACGAACTCGAGCAGTTCCCGAGATCGGGTCCGGGTCGGGATCCGTTCGACGCCGTTGAAATTACCGCGGAGAGATCTCTGGCGGAGGTTTCTAGAGTGTGGACGAAGATTTGGTCGGGGTATAAGTTGGGTGGGGTTTTGAGGTCGTAAAATAGGGCTTTTATGCAGGAGAATTCGGAATGCGATGGGGCGCAAAATTCTCGAATCGCCGGGCTTGGGTCCGGCGATCGGGACTGGGATTTGTGCTTGCGTACGACGGAGATGATTATGCCGCCGATGGTTAGTGCTAATACGATGATTAAGGAGAAGAAAACGAGGATTAGGGCTTTGTTCCGGCGGCGGAGCGAGTAGAGGCGGTCGCCGTCTTGCAGGAGGCTGGCTCTAGAGGATGTGTCGAAGCTGGGATTTGAAGAATCCATGGCTGCTTGGCTGGTATGGTGTTGTGCGGAGTGTGTTTAATTTTGAGTTTGCGGAGTTGTGTCACGTTGTTATGACTTAATGCGATATTGATTAACGTTGGTGTTAAAAAGTACTCTATGTACTACGTGAAAATAAATTATTTTTGGCTTACCTCAGCTTCATTTTCAAACTGGCCTATAATTCTTTAACATTTTCATCTGACATGTTGGAAAAATGTGCATTGCGGATAAATGTTGACGATGTCCAACTCTTGTCTTGAGCAGAGTTAGCAATTAGGTTCATATCAAAATAAGTCCCAATTCGTCAAACAATGAATATACGTGGACTCGCCGGAATGTATTGCGCGAAGAACCTTTGACACTCAAGTCAACCCAAGCATACGAGTTGCCTGAGAGTTGTTTGATCAAGTCATGCTTGTTTTAATTTCCTTAATATTCTTTTGTTTTACTTTTTTTTTTTCTCCCCTATTTCTATTGAAAAACATGAACGTTTCTTTTTCTTTTATCATAAAGTATTGACGAGGGTCATAAGAAATTGATTTTGAAAAATTATTGGACGAAAGTATTATAAAAGATTACAACGCCGTCTGAGACACACTACGCAGCGACGGCATGAGAACATAGTTTGCATGGGCTGCACCGAATTTGGGCAAATACAACATAAAATAATCCCAAGTTCCCACCCCAAACCTACAATCAAATTCGATTAAAATATTCTTCTGCATCTAAATATTCAATAAATTCGTAAAAGCAAACAAAACAAGAACACCAACACAAAATAGTGCAACCCAAACAAAGTCACAGCACTCATATCTTCAACAAACCTATCCCAACTCCCGCCACCAATCGTCGAAGCAAACCAGAAATTCCGATTCACAGCCTCCAAATTGAGCAGATAATTTTTGCTGTATCTCATCAACTCCCGCGACCCAAACAGCGCCGCCGCGGCTTCGCCCACAACCGCCGATTGGGCCCTCATTACAGCGTTCACGCACGAGCTCACATCGTCGATCGCCGCGGTGACCCACAAGATCGTTTCATTCCTCGTCTCCACGTTCGGATCGATGAACCCTAATTTCCCAATGGTGTTGTTGAGTTGACTCACCGAGTCGCGCACCAAGCTGTAGCAATTTGAGTGATGATCTGGCTGGGAAAATAACGGCAGAACTTTGGATAATCTCGCGGCGGCGGTTTCGAGGGAGAGGCGGAGGATCTGGGCGGGGATTGACTGGGGCGTGGATTTGATGGAGTTGGAAAGGGAGTTTCTGCAGCTGAATTGGGGATAACTGACGGAGCAGAATTCTCTGATCGCCGGAGATGGATAGCGGAGGCGTTGGGACTGTAGTTTGTGGTTGTGGACAAGGTAGATGATGATTCCGCTGATGATTAGTGCTAGTGAGATGATTAGGGAGAAGAAGATGATGATTAGCTTTTTGTTCCTCCTGCGTATTGATGCGAGCTCATCTTCTCGAGGCTTGAGGCTGCTGGTGTTCG
>JAOWBU010000319.1:0-28001 GCA_026212405.1 Petrea volubilis
TTGGACGGACCACTTTTCCAATTTTACATAAGGAGGAGGCCAAGGCCAACGTGTCAAAAGCCGTTCACTATTTTGTTTTTGCCCAAATCTCAAAATGGCCCCCACCCCCAAGGCTCACATGCCTTTAGACTTAACACACACACACACACACACTAGTTTTCCATATATTGGTGCCTTTCACATAATCTTTTTTCTAGTAAAAAAAAAAAAAAAGAGAAGATTAAAAAATTATTTTTCATTGTGGAAATTCAATTCTAGTATATATATTAAAACCATACACAAACCTTGTAATGTCGTAATTACAGTCTTTGTACAATGGCAACTTCAGAAATATGAATTAGTAGAATCACGTTAAAATTATTTAAATTTTTAATTATGGATCAAAAATCATAAGTATATATATATAAATATATATACCTAATTTTTAAAAATGATCAGGGCAAGTAACTAACTTGTCTAAGATGGAGTTGCCCTTGTTTCTTTCTGAAGGAAAATGTCTATAACTAACTTGTAATTATATTTGAAAATTGACATTGAATCTTTTAAACTGGAAGCAACAAAGATTTTAAGATGATAGACTATTATGAATAATTTTTTTTTGTTTCTATAGTTTGCACACACGCTACGCATATTTTATTAGGATTCAAACGCTGACGCTATACTCATCACGTTTTTTTTCTTTCGGGATTGGGTGGGGGGTTCGTGTGATTTTGGGGTGGGGTAGAGAATGATATGCTTTATTCTTTAAACTACCTATAAAACCCAAAGATTATGAACCATGTGCTTGAATTTAAACTAGGCTATTCCCCTTTTTACAGTTGCTTTATTCCTTTCATGAACAACCAGCATAAATTTATCAGTCAGAAAAGAATCTACAGTACAATCCAACACAAAATCCACATAAGCAAACACAAATAGACCCCCCCCCCCCCACACCCACCATGAAAGAAAATAGATTAAATTTAAATAAAAAATAAAACCTCCTTTTCTTGTCTCTAAAGCGATAAAGAACTCAAAATCAAGGCTGCAAAACTGTACAATAAAAGATGACAAGTCCTACATTTCTTACAATTCTTATAATCTGCATGGGAATATATACAACAGATTTTAGACCAGTCCCTATTTGCCAGGATTTCCCATGGGGATAACAAAAATTTTAAAAAAGCAGGAAGCTTATGCTCAAAGCACACCATTCTTTTCTTATCCCCTCTCTCTCTCTCCTCACTTTCTCTCTCCTCTTTAATTTTTTTTTAAGATTTTCAAATGAAGCAAAGCATCTCTTATTAGACACCTCCACATAGTACTGGTTTCTCCTGTAAGTATTCCAACCTGCCTTTGCTTGCAAGTAAGAACCTTGTGTGTGTGTGCGCGCGCGCCTAATACAGATATATATATATATTATATATATATATATATATATATTCTATATTTCTGTGCAAATGGCCCCTGAAAGTTTAGAATCTTTGAGATGTTAATCTTTAGGTCAATTTCATACTCAAAAATTTGTCTGAAAATCCTCTGTTTTTAGCTGTCATCATTGCTATATTAATATATATAGCTGTAGCTACTGTTCTTAGTTCTTCTTCATATTCTAAGTCTGTAATTCTTTCATGGGATTTGAATCATTTGATGTCCTAATTCTTCATTCCGTCATCATGGTCTCTTTTCAATCCTCAAACACCGATTTTCGATTAGAATTTGATTCTTTCTTGGAACATTTCATATTCTTTAGAAATATACAGTTCTTGAAATCTTATTCTTTTGCATTATATTCAATTCTTTCAATTTTTTTTTTTGTCAAATTTTTTTTAGGATCAATCCAAATAAATTTTTCTTTACTCTTTATCATCTGGGGTTTTGCTTTTTGTTCAGAAGTGAGATAATAGACAAAAAGTTGGAGTAAATTTGGAGCCAAAGACAAGAAACAAAGCATGAGTTTCTTGACATTTATAACAGGATCTACAAAATCATGGCAGCCAGCCTTGACAGTTGACACAACAACTGCATCATATTGGCTCAACTGGAGGGTCTTGCTCTGTTCCATATGGATACTAATGTCGATGGTCTTCGCGTCGATTCTCATATCTAAACACGAGTGTCGACACAATTTGGGCCAAAATGATCAAGAAAACGAACAACAACAAGAAGAATTGCCGGGAGTTTTGTACGAAGACGAGGTGTGGAAGCCGTGTCTGCGGACCATTCATCCCGGTTGGCTTCTCGGTTTCAGAGTTTTCGCGTTCCTCGTGCTGCTGTTGATGCTCGTACTCAATGTTGTTGTTGATGGAGGGAGCATTTTTTACTTCTATACTCAGTGAGTAATTCTAATTTCTTGAATTTGAGTTCATCTGATGCTAATGAATCATGTTTCGAGGGGTGTTTGTGATCGGTTTGATCAAATCTTCTATTCCATTTTTCTTTATTCGACTTTATATTCCATTATTTGGATTCGTGATGCATGTATAAAGTGCAATACACGGTGGAGATGTTTTGTGAATCGAAATAATGTAATACCGGATGGAAAGGAAAAGTGGAACGGAAGATTTGATACTGTTGCAAGGACTTCTGCTTTTTTGAAGTGCTTAATTTTAGAGATTGTCTGGGAAAAGTGATTATTAGTAAACATTTGGGAGTGTAGGATGGGAAGTGCTTCTAGTTTTTAGCAATTTCATTTTAATTTGCAATTAGCCATTGCAAACAATGTTCAACTATTAAATTTAACATAAAAATCTTGAAAATGCGTATAAATTGAAATTTTGCAAACACCCCCCTTAGAGTTTCCGAAAATTAGATACATATTCTTTTTATACTTTCTAAATATCACATATCCCATTTTTTTATATCTTCTTCACTAAAATTTGCCATATTTATTCTATTTATGCTTGTTTATATAAAGCTGAAAAAGATTGCTAGAAATGCTGTAAAATTCCATACTAGCATCTTTCCGCTGATATTCACTGTTTTTAGAGACGGAGCCAGGGGGCCCTCAAGTTTATGTTGATTTAAAATTTACATGTATTTTATTTTGAAAAATTTGAAATTCGCCTAACCCCCTTTCCTAATCATAGATGTACCTTTAATATTTTATAGAAATTTGATATCGTCCCCCAAATAAAAAATTCTAGCTTCGTCCCTGACTGTTTTTGTATTCCTGCTGAACAGGTGGACGTTTACACTGATTACTATTTATTTCGGGGTAAGTAATCGAAAATATACCAAAATTGACAAATACTTAAATTTCATGTCTTCTATTTCTTTTAACATTGAAACCAATTGCAGCTCGGATCGTTGCTGTCCATGCACGGATGCTACTGGTATATGAACACAAGTGACGATGACGAGCATTTTGATACGGAACGTGGATCATACGGATCATCTACGACTGCACAAAACTCTAATGCCGCAAAAGGCATGGAACTCGATCAAGAACAACGGGTTCGCCGAAAAGCTGGAATTTTTGGTTATGTCTTCCAAATCATTTTCCAGGTGAATCTCAGAGAAACATTTCTGCTATATTTAAGATTCTTACATCCTTTCGAAAACAATGCTTTTTAAATTTTTTTTTTTTGCCTATGTTTGTTTCTGAAGATGAATGCTGGAGCTGTAATACTGACAGATACAGTGTTCTGGTTCATAATTGTTCCCTTTCTTGCCATCAAAGATTACAATTTGAATTTTGTAAGTATCCCACGTTTATTTCCAAGTATTTTTATACGCGTGCACACACACACATATATATGTTTCTGTGTTTCTGATCAATGTATAAAAACAATAACTCTGTTTTTCAGTTGATTGTAAACATGCACTCAATCAATGCTGTGTTTCTACTTGGAGACACTGCTTTAAACAGCTTGGTAAGTGGGAAAGGCTCTGCCATTTATACAAACACTTACACATATCCAGCCCCTTATCATGATTATTTATTTATTAATCTATTTATTTGTTTATTTATATATTTTCTTTTCCACAATTGCAGCGGTTCCCTTGGTTTCGAATCGGCTATTTTTTCCTCTGGACTGCTGTCTATGTTGTTTTCCAATGGGTCATCCACGCTTGCGTCTCAATTTGGTAACTCTCTCGCCCTCTCTCTCTCTCTCTCTCACACACACACACACACACACACACACACACACAGACAGTAAAACTAAATCTGTAGTTAGCTCCATTAACAACAGAAGCACTTTTTTTACTGAAACAGGTGGCCTTATCCATTTCTTGATCTGTCATCTTCATATGCTCCATTATGGTATGCTTGCCTTTCTCTCTCTCTCTCTCTCTCTCTCTGTGTCCCCCCCCTAACGAATGCGTATGGAATCTGCAGGTACTCAACTGTGGCGCTGATGCACATACCTTGCTATGGTATATTCGTCTTGATAATGAAGGGAAAGCATTCTTTGCTGTCAAAATGGTTCCCTCAGTCTTACAGGGGTGTGCAGCAGTAAAAGCAATTCTTGCTGAAATACAACAAGAAGTTTTGAGGTACAGCAAGATATTCTATCAGGCAAAGGCCCGGTTTTTCGGATCGATACAGCTTTTCATATGGGAAAGTGATGAATGATCTCTGTTAATTGCCTAGAAAACAACTGATTATGTCGAATTATCTTCACATTTTTTTCCCTTGGAATCTCCTAAGATCTCTGGAGATTAGCTTTGTGATTGATAATAGATATACGTTTTGAGGGGTGTACAGATTATAACAGACTGTTATACAATCAACTAGTTTGGAAATATAATTGTAGCCACATACAGATCTCAAAGAAAAATAGTGGATTTTTCTTCTCAATTTCATGTCTATTTCTTATACTTCTTTCTTATGTATTTTTCTAGGGATTCTTATTAGGTATACTTCACAACCCCCGCAGACCATCTTTTGTTGCATGGAATGGAACTTTGTAAATCCATTTCATGAAAACAATGTTAATCTTCAAAGGGGGGACAATTACGCTAAGTACTCCTGAAGTTTGGCATAACTACACAAACCATTGCTGTAAATTGAAAATTACACTAACTGCCCTCGCAATCATCATCTGTTGGGGGTTTTATTGATGGACATTGACGGAAATAATGCAATTACTACTTTGCCCACAATTAAAAAAAAAAAAATTGCAAGAACTAGTGAAAAGGAAATGAGAATATTAACCATCTCTTTATCAAAAGTAAGAGAATGTGTAAATGGTGCCTTTACAACCGGGACCTTTAGCATTTTTATAGCCACATCCCTCAAATACATATTATGCGCTTAAGGGTACTTTAATCATATAAAATCAGTCAAAATATTAATTACAGATCTTAATGGTAAAATAGGATTCTCATTCATTTTTCTTGATAATGTCAGCAAAAATAGTCAATTGAGTTAACAACTCGGGTTAAGTGTAAGATTTATATCAGCTGGGGTTAAGTGTAAGACATATGTCAGCTGGGGTTAAGTGTAAGACATACGTCAACAGTGCTGAGTGAAATTTTGGATTTTACAAGGGTGGTTTGTGTAATTACGCCAAACCTCAAGGATACTTAGTGTAATTACCTGTTTTAGGAAATATCCATTTTCATCACGGTTTATTGCTCGTTACTATAACTTCACGAAATAATATACCTGTGATTACCAAAACATAATGTGATCCACAGATCCATGGCCAATGCATTGCCTGATAACTATTGTCACAAAGCTTTATTTTATCAAATGCAAATGCAAGCTCGATTTGAAACCATACGACGAAATATGAGGCAACTTCTTCACATATAAACATGCTTGCAATTTGAGGCAACATATATACAGAAGTCAGAACAGAAGAATACGTATATGAATCACTCCCTATGCTGGAACTATGCTACAAAAGAATCTACTCAATACGAGAATAATGGCCAAAGAATACACTAGGGTACAAGAATAACAAATGGGATGTATAGCATCAAGTACCTTGAAAAATCTCCAGAATAACAATGGCAATATCCATTTATTTCATGGAACGCCCAAATTAACAAGCCCATGGATGAAGATCAGAGGGAGGTGCTTGGTAACGAACCCATTAAAATAACGCTATCATCGTCTTTTGCCTCCTGTTTCCCAAGAATTTGAGGCCTTGCTGGCATTACCTTGGAGAAAAGGCCACTGAGAAGTTCACTACTGGTCTGCGCCATCCCTCCCAGTATATTTGAACTGCTGCCCACATTACGTGTCCCCTCATCAGCATTTTGCTTCATATCGTCTTGCTTGAAACGGGCCCCACAAGGACAACAAGATACTTTCTTGAAACAATTCTTATGGAAAACTGATTCACAAGATCTACACTTTTCGACCTCTCCTTCCTGTTGATTCAATTTTCTCCGTCAGGAGTTAATACAAATATCATTAGATCTATCCTGAGTAATATTTATCACACCATATAGACTCCAATTATGATTCTTAGCAAATAGTTTCCTTTGATTTTTTATATTTTATTGTCTCAAGAAGAATAGAATAAACACTTGCCTGAAAAGGAAAAATGAGAGACAGTGGATTGTCACAGTCTTGTCGGGCACTGCAGGGAATACCAACATCATAGCATACAAGGCACTGCTCCATGATATGTTCCTGGATTTTTCGGGAGACAGTTTCAACCATCACTGGTAGAGCTGTAATGAGAAAAAAATGTTATGATGTATCAGTATCACAGAAATTTTTTGAAAAATCAAAACCAGCCAAAAGGGAAGTGTAATAGTGGGCAAAGAAGAGAACACCGAGAGGCTTAAATTGGGAAAACAGAGAGAAAAGAAAATATGTACTACTGTAATCTGTTGAGATATTATATCGTAGTAAGGGTATAGCTCTAAAAGTTGACCAAAAGAGAATCAAATGGAAAGAGATAACTGAAAGGAAACAATCAAGTCAAAATTTCAAGTGTAAGGTTTGCCAATAGAGAAAAATTAGATATACAGATGGAAAAAACGAAACAATCAAGCAGAAAAGCTATCATAAGCACTGCTTAACCAGTGAGTTGTTTACGGTGTCCATAATTTTTATACAAGAAAGTAATCGGTGTATTGCTATGCACATCAAGGGCAGGTTCAAATGCATTTCAATTAAATGTAATTCTCTTCTCAGATCAGAAATCAAAGCATATATTTTCAACTTTCACCTGAAAACACCCCCTTGGAGAGATCAATGAGGTCTTTTAGAGCAAAAAAATCATTGCTCTCAAGAAGATACTTCCGCGATCCAAGACCTTTATAGATGGATCTACGGAATGGACAGCGAACATAAGGCAGCATTGCTCTTATTCTATTTCTCATATTTGCTACATGCTGCAATGTTGGGACTTTCGAAAATAGGAATGGATTGATGGCGCTGACACAAAGCATTGGCTGCAAGAAAAGAAACAAACATAAGTTTAACACTCTTAGGTAGGTAGGTAGGTAGAGTGAAAAATTATTCAACATATGTACAATTCTCACAGCATTATTTTAGATTACCTGGTCATTAATAGAATCCAAAAATGATTTAGCCAGCTGAGATACTGGGTATCGAGTAAAATCCCAACAATGCAGAACTCTGGCAGGCAATACAGCAATATCATTGTTATGGCATGAAGAGCAGAACAACTGGCCACTATATTCACAACAACGAGGTTTACCCCATCCCAGTGCCTGTACAAGTTCCTTCACCCTTGTTCGGCCATCATCAAAATTTCTGTGGCATCCTGCACATCTGTAGTGTTGTGCATCCAGCATCTGTTTCATTGATTTTGAAGGGTGGAGTTTAACAACGAGCGAAATAGTCTTTCCCAAGGTGGAAACATTTTTAACCGGAGTGCCTTTGTTGGCAAACAGTGATTGAGATGCACTTGTATCAGAAGCAGGAGAATCGGGCACTGATTCTGATGGAGAGAGGAAACAAGTAAGAGCATTGAGGGAGACGGAGGAAAATTTAGGGTGGATAACAGATTGTAAACACTCTTGGATAAGAATGGTCCTGTCTGCAACAACATCTGGAGATGCATTACCAAAAAGCTTTCTTGATTCTTTTTCAACAGAAGACCATGGTGGAGGAAGAGTCCAGCCATGGTCAGCATATAGTTTTTTCAACCTATGATACAGAGTACTAAAGTCACGATAACGACGTTCCACCTCCCAATGTTCTTCCCCACTCCACACTCTTATTTTATACACTGTGTATTTTTGGACCCCAACAAGTCGCTCACTAAATGAAACATCCCCTTTCTTTTGCCTTGCACCCACTACTTCAACCCTATCAATTTTAAGAGGTTGATGAATCCAATTATGGGCATAATCAGTGCCAGATGTAGAAGCACTAGAGCCACCATCTCTTGACGGCTGAGAAGATTGGGATTGATATATCCTAGTGCCATAGGCGTGCCTAGGCCCAGAAGACTCATTTGAGTCAAGTAGTATATCTTCCATATCATTGACAATTTCATCATAGAAATCATTTGACTCGAGATCCCTTGCCTGCAATAATTACACAACAACCTCCATAAAATAAATTTCTTTTTCATTAAAGATTAAGAGTGTAACCATCCACAAAAGTTTAAAGGAAAACTCTAAGAAGAAAACTTACCTTAACCGGCACAAAATGATCCTCAATTTGATCAAATGCAAAAGAAAAGTTCTTAGTTGTGGCGCTTGTAGCGGTATCAGCCAATGATGGCACAAATGAACTGTTGTCTTCAAATAATTTGGCCTCTTTATCCCCCTCAGCTTTCACTTGAACCAGATGAGGGTGATAGATTGCTGTTCCAGAAAGAGGGTCACATTCTATGCGTGTTTCCTCTAGATTCCTATCTTTTAATTCAGTGTCATGACGAATGGCCATGACCTCACTGGTATTTGTTTCTTGATTATTTATGGATTCAACTTCAATTTTCAACGCCTCACTTGCAAGGGTTTCTTCTTTTGGTGGATAATTATTTTTTTGAAAAACATCATAAACAGAACCTCGTCCAAGATATTCATCCAATTCATCCATATCACTGACTTGATGGCTGGAAGCAAGCACCCCTCTTGAATCATCAAATTTCGCATCACATTTCACAAGATTGCTTGAAATTGTGGATAAAGCACTCACACTTTTTTCGGCTAATTTATCATCAGCTTCAACTTGATTAAAAGCCGCAGTGGTACTTCTAACCTCATTCTGCTGTAAAATTATCCTGGGATGTGTAACAGGACTAGCATCGGTCAAACTTAAAGAGGCAACACCAGTTTGTATACTAGTCCCCTTTTCAGCTTGAATTCCATCCCAAACTAGTGAAGCAACATTATTTTCCCTGCTTTCTTGATCGAAATCATCCCAATCATCAGAGCCAAACGCCACTGCTGAATTCATAACCAACTGATTTTCTTTTCTCCCAAGTTCTCCACCCTGATAATTTACATTTTTCTCGTAATAAAATTCAATCTTCTTCTCATCATCGCTACCACATCCAAACATCGAATCCTCACCCTCTGAGTGCTCATACCTCGATGAAGCTTCATCTGATAAGTTCCTATCCTCAACTCCATCAATTCCCAACCCTTCTCTCTTGCCGCCTGAAATTCTTGCAATCCTCTCGCTAATCTCCATATTTTCATGAGCAGTTACATGCTCATTTCGCCAATCACCACCTACATCGAAATTTCCCATGAAATCAGCATCAGTCACAGCAAAACCTTCCATTTTGCCATTCAAATTCAACATCCCATTATCCTTCTCGTCACCATAAAACTCTTCTCCCATACTGGAACCATTCCCATACTTGGATTCCCGATCAGCAGACAACACCCGTTCCGCCCCAAAATTCTTGAAATTAGTATTTTCACCCCCAAGTTTGAAGCTTTTCAATGACCCAAAATCAGAATCATGGAACGAGCTACTACGAAAACTAGGGGTTCCCATTGCTGAGTTAGCACTACAGTACCTTTCGAACTCCGATTCGGCCCCGCAAGAGGAGTAGTGCGACAAATCATCTCCACCGTCCGATTCTCGATCGCATGGCGGATCACTCGGAGAGGCGACCGCAGAGGATGGTTTCTCCTCAGCCCCCTCCCCCTTTATCATCTCATTTAAACCTAACAACTGAACAACAAAATTGATTGCATATATCCAGTCGATTGATCCAGTAAATTCAGTAAGATTTCGGCACTGGGAAATTTCCTCGTAGAGAGAGAGAGAGAGTACCTTTGAGGATTCAAAGAGAGAGAAAGGGACGAAATTGAATAATGGAAGACGCCACGCAGATCTTGAAGATGAATAATGGAGTATGTGTTAATATTATTTTTCCATGTGGGCACGATATTAATTTTGTAGTGATGGGAAATGTATTTTTGATTAAGTGAAATAAAGTTGAATTGAATAAATTATTGTCTAAAATTAGTATAAACTTTTTACCAAATATAAATTTTATTTAAGTTTTGTTTGTTCATACTCAAGCCAATTTTCATGGAGTTGATTCCCAATTGATTGTAAATAATTTGATTTTTTTAATGTTTATCTTATTATTTTTAAATAATAAAATTGAGTTTCGATGTAAATGGAAAATATGTTCAAATTTATTTATATATGTATGGGTGTCCGGTATCAAAAAACCCAACCCCTTTGGATGGGCTCCAAATCCCGATCGAGCTTGGATTACATGGAAAATATGTTCAATTTTTTTTTTAAAAAAGAGTTTCTCAATCATTATTTTTTACGATTGATTTTTTTTTTTAAGTCAAGTAATTTTGCATTTAAGTTAAGTAATTGATTATTTAAACATTTTAAAAATTTATTTTTAAAAAGAAATCCAACATTTTGTAATTTGTAAGAATTTTCAAATAACTATAGCCTCGATGCCCGAACCTGTTGCGGAGGATGTTAGGTATTTGTAGTTGTATAAGCTGGTTTGGAGGCTGAAGTTACAGCCCAAAGTCAAGATATGGGCATGGCGTCTAATCCGGAATAGGCTACCAACGAAGGTTAATCTCCGTCGGAGGGGGGTTGCTTGTGCACGAGATATGCCAGCTCTGTGGCCGAGAGTCGG
This sequence comes from Petrea volubilis, assembly GCA_026212405.1. Lineage (NCBI taxonomy): Eukaryota > Viridiplantae > Streptophyta > Magnoliopsida > Lamiales > Verbenaceae > Petrea > Petrea volubilis. The sequence goes on from JAOWBU010000319.1 coordinate 10,995, forward strand.
AGACAACCGATCATTTTTTTTGTGTGTGTGGCACGAAGGCTGCTGCGTTTCCAATCATAGGCCTTCCTTTTGATCCTGGATCACGGCCGAGCACAGTGATAGAACGGCTGCAAAGAGGCAGTAAAAGGCTCCACCATGTCATCTTAACGTGCTGGCAAATGATTTGAAACAAATTTTATACGGAAGGGAAAATGCCCCACTTTATCTGTGTGCAACAGATAGTCCAGGACCTTCTCTATGAACTATGTGAAGTGGAATTGGAAGAAACTCCCATTTTCCAGGCTGACCCGCCGGCGGAATTATGGAGCACATCCGGGTCGGGCTGAATAAAATTAAACGTTGATGCCGAACTGAATTCTGATAAGGGGAGTATCGGGCTTGCCATTGTGGCTCAAGACGATCGTGGTGAACTCTTGGGCGCGAAATCAGTCTTGATCTTTGATTACTTGGAACCGCTGGCTATGGAGCTTCGAGCTGCCGAAGAGGGACTCAGGTGGGCTAGGCGCCACGCTCTGCGCACGGTCTGCCTAGAAGGTGATTGTTTGGGGGCTGTACATTACATACGGAACCCAGGGGCATGCATTTGAAGCCTTGGGAGCATTGTGGAGTCCATACAAGATATTGCTAAGGATTTCGAGGATATATGCTTCTGCCACGTGCGCCACACTATCTTGCAAAATTTATCTCGAGTAGCTTAAATGTACTTGACATTTGGAGGGGCAACCCCCCTGATTTTATTGCTCACATCTTGTACAACGACAAGTTACTTGCAGAGATATAAAATACCGAGGGTTTGCCCCTTGATTTGACCATCTAAAAAATAAAAAAAACTTTAGCCAAATAAACTTTTAAGTATTTGATAAAATTAACTTTTAAAAATGAGCTATAAACCTTTTTAAGAAAATATTTAAAAAAAAAAAAAGAATTCCTAATTTATTTTAAAATCTAGATTAACTCTTTTAGTTTTAATCAAATTAAATAAAATTGTTATTTCTAAAATATTATTAGTTACATTCATATTACATTTATCCAAATACTTGTCAAATTTACTTATAAAAAATATTCAATATTTTATAACTTCCTAAAATATTTTATAATTAGTTAAATAAATATTTTATAATTATAAAATATTTAAAATAACATCACGCTCACCTTCATCAAGCACCAATTCAAATTCTCTACTCTCTCACCACCACCGCCATCGGTCTACCACCATAGCCACCACCATGGCCCAAGATGCTATTGGCGCCACCTTGGTGGCTTGGTTTGTAGCCGAAAAACACCACGCTGTTTTCTTCTTGCAAGAATCTCTGGCATCGAATTTCATGTAGAATTCGCGAATACAAAAATGGTGGCCAAATCATGGGTTCTATTATGAGATATCTGACACGTTGACCATTGGGCTATGATCTAGCACCACGTATCACCTCTGTCACATGGCTTAGACTTCTCAAGGATCTCTCTATCCTCAATAGAATTCACCATCCGCTAAGGATAAAGTCCTACTCGAGGAGGCGCTTCCTCCTCCAGGTATGTCCCCTCCTCGATAGTTGACTTATCCACCAAGCACAACCATCCTTCGTATCCTGTCACTGTTATTTTGGACATACCATACTGTCCCTGTAGGGGATACACCTGTCGAGGTGTCTCTTTTAAGTATAAGCCCTACTATCCTAGGAATGCCAGATTTTACCAACAATGAGCTGACTGGGACCCTGCCTCACTATAAATATCCTTGATGAATTCTCCAAAAGTAACTCACTTCTACTTTGTGATTATTCTACTCGATTCTTCTCTGAAAATCACTATATTTCCCTACTTTGTGCTGACTTAAGCATCGGAGGATCTTCATTAGAGACACTTCCGGTTAGACTCATGTGTTTTCCATTCTAATATGTCAAGGAGCCACCAGCATTTCTGTCGAGTCACCGTTCTATGTCATTATGAGGTGTAACCCCCAGATTCGATGTCATCAGGTTCCCAAGCTCGTCTTTGTAGGGTGCACTCGTAATTAAGGATTTTGTGGAGTGAGAGATTTTAACATATAAATTGTCTTCATTAACTGAAGAATAGATGTGTTCATTTTGCATCTTATCCAAAAAAAAAAAAAAATAATAATAATATATAAAAGGCAAAATGTGTTCATTTTGCATCTTATCCAAAAAAAAAAAAAATAATAATAATAATATATAAAACGCGAAAAAATCGGATAATTCTTTCAATGCTTTGATTATTGATGCCAAGATCACTCTTCATCATCCTACAACAGTGACGGGCAAACCCAAAAATAGGGATTATGAATGCATAAGTGATTGTGAATATTGCTCACCAACATAAATCAATTTGAGGGATTATTGGACCAAGTTAGGGTGAGCCAGACAAGAGCAAATGAGAAAATTAGAATCATAAGAAGATCCGACATAAGTGATGATTTTGTGTCATCTTCGATGTAAAAGCAACCAATGATCAACAAATAGTTAAGTGTCATTGGTCTAGTCATTGTGCTCGTAATTGTACTGAGATAGAGTTTGACTACCTGAGATTCTCTCAAAATTACCTAATATTTTCCACACATTCCTTAGTGGATTGTAGAAACAGGAAGATATAACACATTGTTAGAGATTGATTACAATACAGACTACTATCGGGTGTTGTGCAGCCATATATCCAAATGGTGCACAAAAGGAGGCATTATTAGTTAGGCAGTGCCACTTTAAGCTTGGAAATGCAATGAGCTAATCATTTCCAAACTTAAAATTGGGTTAAGAGTTACACTTTGGGAATGTGCTTAAATGATATAGTCAAATTATTTGACATCAAGGCACTTATTTTTATTGAAAATAAATAAATAAAATTGTTCAAGATTTTCATGCAAGAGACCTGATAACTAAGGTAGTATTTTCTTTGTGACTCAATTTATTTAAGCAAGTGTTATTTCTTATATTTCATCTTTCATGGCATGCGAGATTATAAGGATAACCATGCTAGTTGGAGGAGGCTTTGTTTACTCACTAAGGTCAATCTCTATTGTGCTAATTTTCTAGCGAAAATGTTAGCTTGAGAATTAAAAATGGCACTCATTCTTTAGAGTTGTTCCACTACCATGAGCGTAGATTTATAAGTATGAGGCACTAAATATTATACTCTATTTTTCATTTTCCATTAGTCGCGCTATATATTAGTACATACTATATCTCATTAGTCAAAAGCATAAAACTCTTTATTGCATTTTTGACAAAGTTGAGAAGTTTTATGTACTGGCAGAAAGTGAGAATATCTTGTTCAATTTGTTCGAACATTTATGACATAAAATAGAGTTGTAAGTTAAAATGATTCTACATTCTTCGCAGCTAAATGGCTTGCAATGAAGGGAGAATCAAACACGTTTAGATTTACGATGGCACCAAATAACTGTCTTATTTGATGAGACAATATTTTGATTGCTGCCCATATAATAAAATATGAGTCTCAAAATGGATTATCCAATTCTATGTTCTTACAAAGGTGATGAGTAGTAGTTGGAAATATTGGAAATCATGTCGCGTAGTGTAAATTTCCTTGGGGAGGAATCTTTTATGTGCATGTGAAGTTAAGATAAACCTTGAACTATATGAGTTGCAAGATCCTTTAGGCGGTGCTTGGTAAGAATATTGGGAACGGCCCTTAAGTCAGTGGGAGTGTCTCACAAAAGACTCTTAAAATTCAAATTGAAAGAATGAACACGTGTGTTTTTCCATCAGCTATCCAAGATTGAGCGGGAGTCCTTCATGAGTTTTTGAGTCAATTTTGAATTTGTGACTTCACTTAACTTAGTGGAAAACTACTATGAGAACACATGAGCCAAATAGCTGAGAATTTCATGTAAGAGCTAGTTGATCTTCTATCTAAATGCAAGACGACAAGAACACATGCGGTTTCTAAAGGTCCTGTAGTGGGTGGTTTGATTAACAAGTGCAAGTTCATTAATAGCGAAAGGAAGTTGTTCTCCCTAAGTAGTGAGATATGCCTCTATTTGTTGATATATAACATGTTGTTGCCACTTTCATCTAAGTTTATCTTAGATGAGATATATATCATGAATAGACGAGGAGATCAACATGGATCGTCTGATTAATTCACAAAATAAGGAAAGAACACAAGGATTTTTGCTTGAACTCTATTTATGAATTGTCCTCTATGGAATGGTACTATCAACTTCATCAAGCTATCACTGTGATAGACTTAGCGATGATTGATTAAAATCACTAGATATATATATATATATATATATCAAAATAAGTTAGAGAATTGTCTTTACCTATATAAAGGGCAATAATGTGAGTGACATGGATATGTTACCATTTCGATATAATTGTCTTTCTACTTGAGATTGAAATTGGACAAGTGAGATACATACTAAGTATTAAAGAGCTAGAGGTTATTGGGTACTCTAAAATTTGCTATTACACTCGTGTAAGCATCATGTTGATCCTTTTAACATCCCGTGTTCAAGATTATGTTCTTAAATAGAAAAATTCCTTAAGAGAGAAAAGAAAGGAAATTGTAGCTATTTTGGTTTATGAAGGTGTTGTGGAAAGCTAGATGTGCATTTTAAGTGTACTCAACTAGTCCTGTGCTCGAAAATTATGATGGTGAGTTATCCTTGATGCAAATACTGTGATACGGTCAAGTAGATACTTGAATGGAATAGTCCAAGATTATATGAGGAAATCTAGTTGGATGTGTATTGAGTTACACGAGACCATTGTTATCTTTGTGATAATTAAGTCACTGTATGAAGTGTACTTTGAGTGCCAAGCATTATTGGGATGCTAAATATACCTAATGAGATATTGCTAGTATTGTGTATCATTGAGTCATTCTCAGGCATATTCTACGAGTGATGTAGTCGTTCATCCCCTTTAGTGAGCCATTGTATCGAGATATGCTCCAAAAACATATTAGCAATATGGGATTATATAGAATTTTTTGGGCCTTTGAGAATATATAGTGATTCATGAGATACTATCATCGTGTGAATGATACTGGATTTGAGATGTGAACGTCACCAGGCTGAGATTGGCCCACTCACACGGGCAATCGCCCTGACACTGTGATAGTGAGCATGATTGCCTTCACACTTGGGGAAGTAGGGAAGGTTTTATATTTAATAGTCGCCTCAGCTTAGGGGCTAAGATGAGATCTATTTGATCGATTATAAAGTACGTCCAAACTTCATAAGAGTCTGTTTATTGCTAAACATGCGACTAATAGAAGGCATTTCATGTAGTGTCTGTCTAGTAGTTCGCAGGTAAGCATTTAAATAGCGATTGTACTAAGGTTCGTATGATGTTTAGAGCGTAACATACCAAAATTAAGAGGGTGCTACATCGTAGCGTGTATGCATACTGCATATGCTTAGAGATGACCTCCTATAGAAGTGGTTGAATGGGTCCCTATTTAATCATTGTGTGAGTCCATATTATTTTTTTTCTTGTACCCTTTGGGGCTTTGGACCATGTTAAGAGGTATAAGTCTGATGATGCTATTTTAGCATGCATGTATCCAATGGCCATGAATGATTCGGTCTGTTGGAGCATGTCTAGGGAAGTTGTCAAGCCCAAGCTAATTGGCATGAGAGGTCGAGAAAGAACTAAGTCGGTAATGCATTTGTGTTCTATGGTTCATTGTCCGGGCAACTAAGTCAAATATATTTTGACTAGTCATGAACATAGAAACATAGTTGAAGAGTCAAGCATGCTCTACGTACTTTTATATTAACGGATTAGAGATGCTTGATCTAGTGCGTAGTTTGGAGTACACAGCAAGTTCCTAGAGTTGTAGAATTATATTAGTTTGGTGAAAACTTAATATAACTCTCCTAAAATTTTTCGCATTCTCGCTTGGTCGCATGCTTTATTCCCTGTATGAAAGAAATGATGTGAGATTGAAAAGTTCTATGAGAGTGAGATTCAAGGAGATTGAGTTAAATATCGATAAGTGGGAGATGAAAAAATTTGGGATAAGTCCCAATTATTTGAGTGCATCTATATTTGTTATGGATTAGCACTATCATTGTGGATTGACACCATTGATGTGATCAACACAATCAATGTATTTGCTACCATCATAATTTGAATAAGAGTAGAATTCCTAAGTGGAATAGGACTCCAATACTCTGAGATGCCTATAAATAGGGGTATCTTCCATAGAGTTATTCATTCAAATTCAACACAGTTCCATATAATTTATTCTCCATACACTCTCTCTGTCTTCTCTTTTCTCTAGAAATTATTTCTCTCTGTATTCATTCTTAGAATATCACCATTAGTTCTTTAAGGGTTTAAGGTATGTAAATTATGTGGGTTACTCTAGTAGTAATCCACCAAAACGAGCAAGGTCTGTCCGTGATTCAATCAAAGCATGATTAGTAAACAAGTCTAATTCGGGAATTTGTGGATTGATAATTCCACCGTGTATCCCGATACAACAAATTGCAATGTAAACAGTTGATGTGCTTGGGTAAAAAGCTTTCATCCAGCTTCAATTATGTAAGTAAACTAGCTGATCTTTATCTTGAAAAGATAATTGTATTTGTGCAATCAAGTCCAATGAAAATATTAGGATTTAGGAATGTAATATCAAATTTAGGAATCTTTAATGGATTTGCTTATTTTATTATATACCAACAAATGAAATTATGAAGTTGTTGTTGTACTCATACTGAAGTCAAGTTCTACTTGATTTTTTGTTTATATAATTATCTGCATCACTGTCAAGCAACAAAGATCTTAGAAAAAAGATGCATCTAAGGCAAGATGAGCCTTCACTCTTTTGGGTTTTGTAACTATTGTGATATTAATGATTTTGGAAAAAAGGAATGTTGGAAAGGGAACTGACAAGAAACTTCAGCCATACAAACATGCTAATGAGATTTTAAAGGAAAATAAGAGGATAAGTTCAAAGTCAATAACTACTACAATATGGAGTCGTAGAAGCATTTTAGTGCGGATCAAATCCTCTATTTTAAAATGGTATTTCATCTCTTATGGTATAATTCATATTGATGTAATATGTATAAAATGACTTCTTAAATTATACACGTAGTTTGCAATTTTTACACTTGATGTATATCCATGGATTGAAATAGAAAATGACAATGTTTGGAAGAGGAGCTCATGTGATTTTGGTGCATGACGAAATATGTAAAGTTCCGGGAAGGAAAATTTGGCCCCAGTCAACAAAAAACCTCATGATCCTTACATATCGCAATTTCCACAGAAGTTTTTGATGTGGTAAAGTCCGGCTCTGCCACGTCGGTGCCAGCCCATGGCATAAGCCCAACGATGGGATGCCACGTGGCTCGAAGATCACACATGTCATCTATCCACAAAACGCCGCGTGTCTACCAGTTTCTCGAGTTTTGAGGAGAGCTATGTATGTCCTTGGACCCTGTCTACCCAACTTAAATGAAGTGTCTCCACGAGCCTCACCTGGGAACTCTGCAATAACGGGCTCCCCCTCCTCGGGTGGTCCCCCCATTTCCTCAAAATTATCCCAAAATAATCGTCTCTGACACAACGGCTGCACCCGATTCCTCCACTACCATGTGTCAGGGAATATCCCTGTACGAACGATGAGGCTGGGCCGATCCAACCCTAGCTCGGCCAATCCATCTCCGACTACTATAAATAGTAGGTCATTACTGTTCACAAGAGTAAGCTTTTCTAAATTCTTACTACGTATTACCTCACCTTCCGAATACTTGCTCGAATACTGACTTGAGCATCGGAGGATTTTCGCCGAAGACACTTCCGGCTAGGCTCATGTGTGTTCTATCCTTGTAGGATAGAGACCGACCATCACTCAGATACCTTCACTCGGACTATTGGACATTTTTCAGAGACCTTTGCTCGGACCTTAGAAGCACACCTGATCGAATACCCAAATCTGACCACATCATTTTGGCGCTAGAGAAAAGGCCTCTATTCAAGTAAGTGAGAAAATGGTTAACACTCGTCGAACTGGAACGAAGTCTGGGGATTCGAACAATCCCTTGGCCACACAAATTACCATAAACACCACGGAGTCGCACAACGCCCCACCCATCCAGTTCAACCGCCTACCGTGGCGACGCTTGCATCACATGTCGGGCAGAACCTGGTCGTTTTGATGACAGATCAATTCCATTTGTTCTTGCACGAGATCCACGGGTAGGGGGACCCAACCCCGCTCTGGCTGCTGCTGCTGAGGACCCTCTCCCGTCGAGGGATGAGTTTCACCCCCCGCGCTGTGTTCGGCTAGCCGATGCCGAGCGGAATGACGCATGAATTCGCGAGTGAGTTCCCCCAGGACGGGAACCTCGAAGAGAAACACAGGCTCCACTGCCTCGATTTGTCAAGGAGGCGGCGGAGTCCTCCTCGTCTGGAAACCTGGCCTGGACTCAGAGAGAACGCCTAAAAGAAATCTCCCACCAGGCGACTGAGATTCAGAAGCGGATTGACGAGGTCCGCTGGGGGGAGAGACCCCGAGAAGACATCGGTGAGTTATCTCACCGAATGGAAGACCTTAATCGAAGGTTGGATGAGGTGTTTGCTCGATCCGGCCAAGGGTCCGCCCAGAGGTATTTCATCCCTGACGAGTCGGATCCCCTGTGCCACAACCTCCAAAGGGCTAGGGCCCCATAAGGAGTCAGGATCCCTACTGACCTGCCTCGATATGATGGCAAGACCAATCCCAAGGAGCATTTGATACAATTCTTGCACGCCATGCGTGTTCATATGATCGATGACAACTTTCCTGCCAAGCTGCTGGTCATGACCTTCTAGGGTGTGGCCTCGCATTGGTACGTCCGCTAGCCTCCCAGTTCGATCCGGAGTTTCACCGATCTGGCAATAAAATTCTTCAACCACTTCCAGATGAAAAGTCTGGCCAAATTACCCCCGTCCCACCTCCACAAGGTCAGGAAAAAAAGACAACGAGTCCTTGAAGGACTTTTTCAATCGCTTCAACATGGAGCTCCTCAAAGTGGAGAGTATCCAAAATGGATTTTATCCTTGATGTCATAATGGGCGCTATATAGAATCAATCCTGCTCGGACCACCTGGCTAGAAAACCCCCTGCCATTATGGAAAAGGTCATGTCCATCCCCTAACAGTACATGGACGTGAGGACATGAGGTATAAGAGAAAGCCGAACACTGGAGAAAAGGACGACCGACGAGACATCGACCTCACCCTGTTGGTGATGTCGAGGAAGGAGATATTTGCTATGATCAACGCGAATGACCCCATGATCTTCCGAAGGCTGAGGAAGATCCAAGACAAAGATATAGCCCCCCGAAAGGGAAACAAATACTGTGCCTTCCACAAGCAAGTAGGCAACCATGATACTGAGGAATGTTTCACCCTCAAAAAAGAGATTAAGTGTCTGATCGATACATATTGCTCGGAGATCAAAAAATATATCAAGAAGAAAGAACAAGGCCACAAAGGCGAGGGCAGTCGCTGACATCACTCCCCGTCCTCGATGGACGAAGACTCTGGATCCCCGAGTAGAGAAAGGTCCCACTCACCTCGAAGGGACTGTACTCCCCGTTCTCGGGCCAACAACCAGCAAGTCGTGTAGGATAATCTCCCCACCCGAGGTGTGATTCACACCATCACAGGGGGGCCAAGCGGCGGGGACACGAAGAGCAGGAGGAAGCAGGTGGAGAGGCGCCTTGACTAGGGGAGCAGTGCCCAGGAAAAAAATCGCTGGATTTTTCCAATCGAGACCTTGAGCACATCGCGAAGACAGACGGTCTCGAAAAGATCCCAGACTACCCGATGGTCATCAACTTGGATGTGGTCAATTACTTAGTGACTAAGACTCTGGTCGACAATGGCAGTTCCGCCAACATCATTTTCGCAAACACTTTCAAAAATGGACTTGGGAAAGTACACGCTCTCCCCCGGGCAAACCCCCCTTATTAGTTTTGGGGGATCCGAAGTCATTCCCTTCAGACTGATCCAGCTCCCCACTTCCTTGGGGGAAGCTCAGATGAGGAAGACTCTGATGATCCCCTATCTGATTGTCGATGCATCTTTCGCGTACAATGTCATTCTAGGGCGTCCTGCCCTCAATGCGTTCAAGGCAGTGGTATCCACGTACCACTTGAAAATGAAACTTCCAACTCCCGCTGGAGTGGGATATGTCACTTGTCGGATCCTGGATGCTTGGAAGTTTTACTCGATCTCCGTCGAGGGGAAGATGATGCCTCTACCCCAGCCAGTGGAAACCAATGCGCCGCATGTCGACATGCCTGAATCCTCCAAGCTTGACCAGGCCAAGAGGAGGTAAATTGAAGAAGAAAAGATCACTCCAGCAGAGGAGTTCAAGACCATCCAGCTCGTAGAGGGGGATCCGATGAAGACAACTAGGATTGGAACCCACCTGCAACTGCATAGGAAAGTTATGCTGATCAAATTCCTTCGATCATATATTGACGTTTTTTCCTGGAAAGCCTCGAATTTCCCGGGCATTAACCGTGAAGCCATCGTTCACCGCCTCAACGTGGATGCTTGGGTCAAGCCCGTGAGGTAAAAGAAGAGAATTTTTTGTGAAGAAAGAAACTGAATCATCGAAGAAGAGGTGAACAAGTTGCTCGACGTAGGATATATCATCGAAATTCAATTCATCGAGTGGCTATGCAATGTGGCCGTCGTTGCCAAGGGCGACAACCGGTGTAGAATGTGCAATGACTTCACCAACCTTAACAAAGCGTGCCCCGAAGGATCATTACTCGCTTCCTCGGATAGACCAGCTGGTCGACTCCACATCGGGATGCGAGCTGATGAGCATGATGGATGCATTCCAAGGGTACTGCCATATCTTCATGGTCGAGGAAGATAGGAGTAGGAAGTCCTTCGTGGTGGCCATGGGCACCTTTTGTTTCCTGGTAATGCCCTTTTGGCTGAAGAATACCGGGGCCACATACCAGAGGCTCGTTAATCTCATGTTCAAGGATGAGATCAGAAAAATGATGGAGGTTTATGTGGACGACATGATCGTCCGAAGCGAGAAAGAAGCTGATCAACTCCATCATCTTACCCGAACATTTGAGATCTTGAGGAAGTTTAGGCTGAAATTGAACTCCAGTAAGTGCACGTTCGGGGTTCGAGCAGGAAAGTTCCTAGGCTACATTGTCAGTAACCACGGGATCGAGGCCAACTCAACCAAGATCCATGCCATCATCGACATCGAGCCCTCGGGGTTCGTGATGGAGGTACAGAGGTTAGTCGGGAGAGTAATCGCACTGAACCGATTTATATCCCGCTCAGCAGATAGGAATCTCCCATTTTTTAAAGTGTTGAGAATGGTGCCCGGCTGGAAGTGGACCGAGGAATGCCAGCGGGCTTTGCTAGAATTAAAACGCTACCTGACCAACCCACCGCTGTTGTCGAAGCCAGTCCCAAGGAAATCGCTTTATATTTACCTAGCGGTATCCTCGAATACCGTAAGCTCGGTATTGGTTAGCATCAAAGATAGGGTCCACCGCCCCGTGTATTATCTCAACAAGCTCTTCCAAGGCCCCGAACGAAATTATATGTGAATCAAGAAGTTGGCTCTTGCATTGGTCCACTCCGCTCGGAAACTCCGGTAATATTTCCAAGCCCACACCATTGTGGTTCTGATGAATGAACCCTTGAGGCAAGTTTTAACAAAGCCAGATGTGTCTGGGAGGCTGGTAAAATGGGCCATCGAGTTGGGGGAATTCGATATTCAATTCCAAGCTCGGACGGCGATACATGCCCAGTTGCTGGCCGACTTCATTGTGGAAATGACCTTCGATAAGACGAAAAGTCGGATGGCCTCTTGGACTCTCCAGGTCGATGGCTTCTCCACGGGCTCCGGAGGAGGGGCCGTGATCTACTTGCGTGATGAGCTTGGCAATGAGCTCGATCTTGCCATTCGTCTAGGGATGCAAATGAGCTGAGCCGAGCCGAGCCAACCCAAGCCTTGGCATTATTTCGAAGCTTAAGCTTAAGCTCGAATCAAATACCTCGAGCTCGAGCTCGACGAGCTAGGAAATTTGAGATAGAACCCGAGTTCGGCTCGATAATTATACAAGCCCGAGTTCACAGCCTACTTGATCCTTGAGAATCCGAACAGCCCGTAAACTAGGGGGACTAATGACGTGGTGGAGTATGGCTCAGCCACGTCGGTGCCAGCCCATGGCATAAGCCCAATAATGGGACGCTATGTGGCTCGAAGATCAAACGCGTCATCTATCCACAAAACACCGCGTGTCTACCGATTTCTCGGGGTCCAAGGAGAGCTATGTGTGTCCACGAACCCCATCTATCTAACTTAAACGAAGTGTCTCCACGGGCCTCACTTTGGGTGGTCTCCCCGTTTCCTCAAAGTGGTCCCAAAATAACCATCTCTGACACAATGGTTGTATCCGACGCCTTCACTACCGTGTGTCAAGGAATATCCCATGTACGAATGATGAGGCTGGGCCGATCCAACCCTAGCCCGGCCCATCCATCTCCAACTGTTATAAATAACAGGTCATTATAGTTCACAAGGGTAAGTTTTCCTAAATTCTTACTATACATTACCTCACCTTCTGAATACCTGCTCGAAGACTGACTTGAGCGTCAGAGGGTCTTTACCAAAGACACTTCCGACTAGGCTCACGTGTGTTCCATCCTTGCAGGATAGAGACTGACCAGCACTCAAATACTTTTACTCGGACTATTGGACATTTTCAGAGACCTTTGCTCGGACCGTAGGAGCACACCTGATCGAATACCCAAATTCGACAACATCAGTTTTATTACAAAAATTTTATAGATAGACTCTCTCATTCATAGTTTGATCACGGTTCAAAGATCAAAATGCAGAAAGCTTTAATCACAGCTATTTCCCTTTTGATTTTCCATAGCTTTTCTCATTTGGTTTTATCATCTGACACACTCAAACCAGGGGACAAGCTGAATTCATCATCGTACTTAGCTTCTGCTAAAAGAATTTTCACATTAGGATTCTATACTCCTGAAGATAGCAACCGCAGCTACCTAGGAATATGGTACACCAATAATTTAGCATATCCAGTATGGCTTGCAAACAGAAACACGCCTTTATTTGACATGGACTCGGCCATTCTCACAATAACCAACAAGGCGAAAGTGATTATCACACACAAGGAGCTGATCCCATTGGGTTATATATAGCTGAAAGTGAAAAGAATCTAACAGCTACCTTACTGGATTCTGGAAACTTTGTAGTAAAAGAGATGAAGTCATTTGGATCATCAGAAGGTAAAGTCTTGTGGCAAAGCTTTGATTATCCTACTGATGTAATACTTCCCGGAATGCAGTTAGGGGTCAACCACAGGACTGGAAGGAATTGGACACTCGCATCATAGTTTTCCCAGAACAATCCGGCTTCTGGTGTGTTCATACTCGAGTGGGATCCATTTAGGCGCAGACTCATAGTTAGACGACGTGGGATGGTTTATTGGACTAGTGGGGATTTGAAGTTCTACTATGCAGGTAGTAATTTGAAGGGTTAATTCCATTTTTAGTCCCTGACCTTTGACTATTCGCCAATTTTGGTCTTTCACGTTTTGATATTTCCAATTTTGGTCTCTAACGTTACAATCCGTTACCCAATTTGGCCCTTCCATTAGTTTTTTGGTTAAGAACCCTAATTTTATTTACAATTTGCCCCCTTAAAAATAGAAAAATACTAAAAAACCCTCATTGTGCTTATTTCCAGATGGAGGCTGAACTATCAGGGGATTGTCTATGATTATGACGACACGCGTCACGGGGGTGCAACTCCGTTACGGTTTTGGCATCACGAGATTTGGGGAAGTAGGCTGCGAGTTGTGGGAGACGCCTAAGTGTAGAAACAGATATCAGATGTTTTCTTTAGAATTTGGGGACTTCAGCTTTCGCACAGATTACTTATATAACAATAATTCAAACCTCAGCCATAGTGATTGCAGGACTATTTGCTGGAGTGATTGCAACTGTGTAGGATTTGTGGAGGAGGAAATTGGGTGAGCATATTGGAGAGGGAATAATGTAGAGTTTAATCATGATTATATATCAGGATCTGGCTCAGGCAGATATCTTCTTGTTTCAAGACCTCCAAAGAGAAGTAAGTCATCACTTCTTGTTCTAAAAAACTATATCATGAAAAGTACCAAAAGCTATGCCTTGTGAAAATCAAATTCTTAATTTATCTGAAATTTTAGAAACTGCATGTCTAATGAAAGGGAATAAAAATCACTATTTCCACAGCTTACAAGATATAGTTTTCTTGTTGATATCTCATAAGTTTGTTAGTACGACATAATCATCTCGCACATGGACAATGACAGGAAGAGCCTGGAGCTGGAAGTGGATTATCGTCTCAGTGGCCATTGTGGTAGTTCTTCTTTTGCCATTGGGTTCTTCGCTTTTCCTTGCAAGAAAGTATAGAAAAGGTCTCTGATTCATTACAATTAATTGATTTTGCATAATTTTTGAGGTCTACATGTTGAGAAATGAAAAGTGTAATCTTGATTTTTGAGAAGTCAAAGAGCCATTGAAGGTGGTGACATAACGGTCGAGAATTACAAAAGTTATTTTATATAATTAAGTTTGTAACCTATGCAATTAGTATTCTAAGAGTTATGTCACTTATTAGGAGACTAGAATAAATGAGGTCATGTGTTAGGCATTTGGTGTGTAGGGAGTGTGTGTGGTGAGTGAATGTATGAGTGAGTGAAAGAGTTAGAAGAGTAAAAGACTTGTAAGAGTATTTTTCTAGTAAAATTTGAGTAAAATAGAAGTGTTAATTGAGTAGAGAAAAATTAGAGTGTGTTCTCCTCTCCACTTCCCCTTTTCTAAATTTAAATACTTTTCTACACTACCCCACCACATTTTCGCAACAAAGTGGTATCAAAGCCATGTTGAAAACCAAGTTAAAAACCACATTGAGAGCTAGGTTGCAATGGCAACCATAGGAGTTTTCCCATTCCCAAAACTCACAAAAGAAAATTATGAAAGATGGAGTATCCAAATGAAGGTGTTCCTTGGAGGCTAAGGTGTTTGGGATGCCGTCGAAGAGGATTATGAAGAGCTGGCAGATTTAGCAACTGCAAGTAAAGACGAAAAGAAAAATACAAAGGAGGCCAAGGTAAGAGATCCAAAAGCTCTCTCGTTCATCCAACTTGCGATGGATGATAATATTTTTGAAAAAATTGCACAAGCAATACTGCAAAGAAAGTTTGGAACACTCTAGTCAATACCTTCAAAGGTATTGACAAAGTGAAGAAAGTAAGGTTACAAGCCTTACGAGGTGAATTTGGGTCATTGCAAATGAAGGAAAATGAGGCAGTTTTTGACTATATGTCAAGAGTACTTTCGATTGTAAATCAACTTGAATGCAATGGTGAAAAGAAAGAAGATGCCCGAGTTGTTGAGAAGATACTTCGATCTCTCAATTCGAAGTTTGATTATATCGTTGTTGCCATAGAGAAGTCTAATGATGTAGACGAAATGAAAGTTAATGAGTTAGTAGACAAATTACAAGTCTACGAAGAGAAAATGAAGAAGAAAGCCAAAGAGCCAATTGAACAAGCTCTCCAAGCCAAGATGAACCACAACGAAAAGAAAGACGACATCGACAAGAGCAATCGATGAAGTGGCTACTCACCTTATCGCGGTCGTGGTAGAGGACGAGGTCTCTACAGTACCAATCAAAATGAAGAAAAACAAGGTGAATCCACTCTGACTTGAGGTGGATTTCAAGGTAGAGGATTTCAAACGAGGTGGCAAAATCGAAGAGACATTGAGTGCTACAACTGTCATCGATGAGGATACTATTCCTATGAGTGTCGAAGTGAATCCAGTGAGGAGAAGAAGACTCACCTTGCTGAAGAAAAGAAAGTTGATGGTGATACCGTTTGTTGGCACACAACCAACAAGGTGAAGGCGAAAAGAGCACTCGGTAGCTCGACACAGGTGCTAGCAATCACATGTGTGGTCACAAACACATGTTTGTCGAAATGGATAAATCAGTGATAGGAAACATTTCATTTGGAGATTCGTCAAAGATTTCCATTAAGGGACGAGGTAAAATTTTAATCCGATTGAAGAATAGAGATCACTAGTTCATTTCGACCGTGTACTATGTCCTTGGGATGAAGGCAAATATCTTGAGTATAAGCCAACTTTTGGAGAAAGGCTACGATATACACATGAAAGACCTGACCCTTTACTTATGAAATGAAAAGGAGTATTGTTAGTTTGTTTACCTATGACAAGCAATAGGATGTTCTTGTTGAACATCAAGAACGAAGTGGCGAAATGCTTGAAAGCATGTTTAGAAGATACGTCGTGGTTATGACACTTAAGGTTGGGACATCTAAATTTTGGAGGCCTCACGTTGATGTCGAAGAAGTAGATGGTGAAAGGAATTCCTTCCATTGACCACCCCGATCAGTTGTGCTAGGGTTGTCTTGTCAGAAAGCAACACCATTACAGTTTTGCAAAGGAGTCGCAAACAAGAGCAAGGAAACCATTGGAGTTAGTTCACACCGATATATGTGGTCCTATTACTCCGACGTCACTTGGTAAGAACAAATATTTCACTTTGTTCATTGATGATTATAGTAGGAAGGCATGGGTATATTTCCTCCAGGAGAAATTAGAAGCATTCTCGGCCTTTAAAAGATTCAAGGCGCTCGTCGAAAAGCAAAGTGGCTACCAAATCAAGTCACTTCGATCAGATCGAGGTGGAGAGTTCACCTCAAGAGAGTTCGAGGCATATTATGACGAACAGGGTATTCGACGCCCCATGACGAATCCGTACTCCCCCCACAAGAATGGAATAGCTGAGAGAAAGAACTGGTCCATTTTGAACATGGCCCGATGCATGTTGAAGAGTAAGAATTTACCTAAAGAGTTGTCGGCAGAAGCTGTAGAGTGTGCTATATACCTATCGAATAGGAGTTCGACGAAGAGCTTGTGGAATCAAACACCACAA
>JAOWBU010000320.1:0-27888 GCA_026212405.1 Petrea volubilis
GTTGATTAGTTCTTCTGGAGTACAGTGGCTAAATCCCATAGGCTTTTGATCATCTAAGTGCACCATTTCCCTAATGTCCACCTCTCTTTTGATCTTTCCTTAATAATTGATTTTATATTTCATTTTTCTGTGTCTGTGCGCGTGTTTGGTGTTGCGGGTGAGAAAAAAATTGGTATGCACTAACCAGTTATGAATCACAAATAATATAAATTATTAAATTACAAAAATTAAGAAGTGCATCAAATTAAAGGGAGTGTTTTAAAAAAAGAAAAATTAGAGACCATTCAAATTATATATATAGCCATATATATATATATATATATATATGGCTCCCGCATGAAAAGAAGATAAGCATACAGAATCACTTTTGCGGTAATGCTCCTACTTTACTCTTAAAAATGGATAAAAAGAATATAAAATAAAATAAGTACACAAGTGTGATATATAAGCAATTATATCTTTGGGGAGAAAAGGAGCCAGCCACTATTGGAACATGACATCACACATGTGCATACATATGTAGATATATACAATTGTACATAATATTAAATAGTACGTTAAAGTTCAGTCATTGTACGTAATTTCATTTCATTAGGATTTTACAAGAAACGTGTTTTTATTTTGGCTAGAGATTAGAGATGGGAATTGGGATCACATTTGCCACAACATGAAATGTATCCTCAACCCTATCGAATGAGTGGAAGCACTACAAGGAAAAGAAAAATGTATTAATAATAAAATATTGGTGATAATGCTATAATCATCATTAATAATTTATATTCTTTTATAAAGTATCCATAGAATAATTGGCCCCCGCCCCCCATTTCTCTTCTTTATTTTCTCTCTTTTATTCAACGTAATACTATTATTTCTCTTTCTACTATTCTCTCTCTCTCTCATGTTCGTATCTTTTATGTTACTTTCTTTTTTATTTATTTTTTCCAATCTCATAATTTAATCAATTTTAATCATTTTTTGAAATATATTTAAAATAGTTAAAAATATGTATTCAAATCAAATTCAAAATTTTTAATTTTATGGTATCCAAAATTTGAAACAAATAATTAGATTATACCTCATTTTTAATTTATACACGTATCAAATATGCCTGGCCATCTAGTATGCATTAAAAGACATCAATTTATGTTTTATAAAAATTATTATTTTGATAAACACGATAGTTTCTGTATAAATTATCAGTGTAACAGTTAAAGATACATGAATAATCATGTAAATCCAAATATTATATATTACAAATTATTAGGACAATATATTCTCAACGACCATACACTACTATTATTAGTTAATTATAATAATAATTTTATATGTGGGTTTGGCCACTATCGAAATTTAAAAGCTTGTGTAGTTTTATTTTCAAATATCTCCGTGGGGTTTAATACGATATTACGATATTAGAAGCTTAAATGAATTAATTGAAATTGAAAGTAAACTCCCAAGTCCCAACCTTTCTCGTACTCTTTCTCAGGGTGTGGGGCCTACCGCCTATGGGCCGAGTGGGAGATTCTGGTTAGCATATGCGTAAGGTTTGTCATAATTCATACGTTTTCGACTATTATATAAATCGACAACACTCTTTATAATTATTTTTTTGGTATGTCGATTTCCCTTTTTTTTTTTTATCTCTTTTTTTATTTTACTTTCTCTCTTCTTTTACAGATTTACAGGTTCCTTTTATTTTTTTTCTTTTTTTTTCCTCTCCCCTTTCCTCTCTCTTATCTATTTTCTTCTATTTTCCAATGTTCTTCAATACCTTTTTTTAAAATTTTTTATTTTAAATTATTTTATTAATAATTTTATAAATATATTAAAATGATTAAAATATTTTGATTGAATAAATACTAAAAAAAATTAATATGCTATTAATTTTTTTTATTATGTACATATATTAAGTGTGCTATTATTATTATTATTAATTCATAAATGAGGAATCGCACGCGCACGCACGAACAAAATGAGGAATCTCTTTTCCTATACCTCACATATTTGCTTGGTAACCAGACAAGCCACGTAGTCATAATTTTTCATTTGGCAGAGTTTGAATTTTATAAAATACTAGTGAAATGAGCTTACTTAATGCATATGTAAAACAAAAAAATAAAATAATATAATCATGTGTTTAGATTAGACAGTATAAAATTCAGAATTTATTAAATTTTTATATGAGTACATATTTTAAATTATTTTCAATAGATTTATTAGATTTATTAAAAACATAATAAAGGTGATTTAAAGCTATTTTAAATTATGAGTTAAAAATTAAATAAAACGAGAAAATAAAATAACTGTTAAAGAAGATAGGGATGTAAGAGAAGACGATGAAAAAAAGAAAGAAAGAGAAACAATAATACCAAAGTTGAATAGAAGAGGAGAAAACTGATGAGATAAGAGACAGTGGGGGGAGAGAGAGGGGAGCATTAGACGAAGTATACCAAACATAGATACTAGATTGATTGGTGCTTCATATATAATATAAATAAACAATATTAAAAATTTACATTTATATTTCTGGAGATATGGTATAATTAAAAATTTACATTTATATAATATTTCTCGTTGAGCATCAATTTTATTATTCCATCTATCTTCACGAAATAATTTAACTGTATACTATCATAACCACCATCGAGTATCACCATATAAAATCCGATACCAACACTATTTTTTTTTTAAATTGATTTTCCATATAATTTCTACATCTTTGATTTGTCAAAACAACGCGAATCTCATTTTATAATCCAACCGAAAATAATAGAAATACAACTTATAATTATGTCTCGCCTTGATAAAAAAATGAATTTTGTTAAATTAATACATATTGCAGAGAAATATTTGTAATTTTTAAAGCCAATAGAAACTAACTTATAACTACACTATATTTCAAGCATGTAAGCATAAATTACCCTTCTTTTATTTTAAAAAAAAATCAAAACTTCAAATTTTAATAAAATTATATAAAATAAAATTTTGGGATAAAATAAGATATGGTTCCAAAATTTGTGGTCTTTTTTTAATTTTGGTCCCTAATTTTACGGGCTCATCAAAATGAGGACCATTTTTCAAAATTTTTATCAAATTTGGTCTTTTTCAGCGACAGACGTTAAATACTAACGACGAAGCACACGTGCTCCTTATAGGTGACTAACGGCACAATGCACCTCTTCATTAATTTTTAAAAGGACCAAATTTGATATAAATTTTGAAAGATTATCTTCATTTTGACGAGCTCGTAAAATTAGGGATCAAAATTAAAAAAAATTATAAATTTTGAAATTATATTTGATTTTATCCCTATAATTTTATATAAATTTGAGGAGGAGGACCACACTTTTTAAGCCTCATTTCCCTCCCCGCTAGGAATTATCATTGAACAGTATTGAACTAAAGTCCAATTATTTCGACTTTCCCTGAAAACGAACCATTGATAGGTAATTGGCACACTGCCAATGCTGATATATATCTTTCACACTTTAAGTCACAATTAAATGGTAAGCAGTTATGTGACTTTTGGTCATTTTGGCACGTCTTCCAATTTGAACAATCTACCCAAAAATTAGGTACGTATTCTTGGCAACCTATTACACGTGCTCACAACATTTTGGACAGATCTATGGCTGTAAAATTTTGAAACATTTCCTTGCCGTATATATATATATATATATATATATATATTTTTCATAAAGAAAAATCAATATATTCCATATTGATCGATTATGTTGATACACTCAATTTGACAAAAAAAAAAAAAAATCAAATCAATCATCACAAAATATCAAAACTTTAAAAAAATATATTGCTATACACTATACAGTGGACACAAAACTGTATTCTCAAATTCGTTGCTTGTATCTTGAAAGATAAGACAATGCGACGAAATTGTAAGACAAACTCTATTAATAATTTACAAGAAGAATCAAAAGAACTTACTAAGAGGGACTTAATTTCCAAATTTTAAATATTATTGATTTTATTTTTTTTTCATTAAATTCTAAAATTTTGTCGCATGTTTTGCAAAAGATTCGGTATCTATCCAATATTGAAAAATAATTAATCCCATTCTTTTATTTTTAGTGTTTGATGTTAATTAATTAAGAAAAATAAAAAGCGTGATAGATTCATGAAAGAAAAGTCGGCCACCACAAGTAAAGTAATGGACAAGGAACCAGATTCTGAAAATTCATGTTCGGTGCTATCTAGAATTCAACTCGATTAGGACACATGTCAATGATCCTTTGCGTGACTTAAGTCTCCGAGGGCCCGCTTGGTTGTCCCACCTATGTAAAGATAGGACATATGGGGGGAATACCAAAAGATGGAGGAGAAATTGAAATTTATCACTATCATCATTCAAATTTATGTAAGCACTCTCGTGTACCGTGTACGTATATGGATATTTCATTAAAGGAGATTATATATATATATATTTGGTTTTAATTACTCATTCTAATTTATTGACGAATTAATTTAAATTCAATTATTGAATAAGCCAATATAAGGTGTATTTTTAAATACAATTGCTCAATTCAGGATTTTAAAACTCGAATCATTTTAATATTGTGTGAAGAAAATCTAATGTCTGATCCTGTTAAATTAATCGAGAATGGTGTGTGTATATATATATATATATATATATATATATGATTATGTGTATGTGTGTTTGGAACCGTCCTTAGTGAGGCAGCATATTTAAGATGCTTCTGTAGGATTCAAAAGCCACTTCATAGGCTCATATTATTGCTTACAATTAACACCAAGAAAGCAAGAAGCATCTATTTTGTAATATAAATAATTTGCATTTAGTAAGCGTTGCCTCTAAATCCGAATCTTGGCTCCTTCACTGAATTCGGTGGTGTGTCCCGAGTTGGGGGAGTCACGAGTTTTGGGACATGAAAAGTTTGAAATTATTTGTGGGCCACACATTATTGAAAGCTACTATTACTCAAAAAACTCATGGCTATCATATACGCCGAGCATTAACGGATCATTTACTTTTAAAGACAAGAGGGACTCGATTACTGGCTTCATTTCGTAGCGTTAATATTTTTTTTTTTTGTTTTCCCTTGGAGGAGATAGAGATATACGTTTTACACTCTCTCTCTATCTTCTTCGGATTTTGAGTCTCTGTACAAAGTTTAGCGATTTGCATTCATTGTTGATGACATATCGATTAGAATAGCCTTGAAAGCCATATCAAGAAAATCATTTTCATAGGTCTTTTTTTTTTATATATATAATTTTCCTTGATATGTCATCAATGATTGTAGGACGATAATTTTGATTTTTATGTAGTGAAAAATTCACAGAATTTGGAGGCATTTTTTGTTTGATGAACCCCAGATTCTGTGAAGAGCCTTTGTAAAGGGAGGATTATCGTTGATTAGTTATGGAGGATAAAGTTGTTACATTTCCCGAGAATCATCGTAGACCCTGCCACATATTCTTCAAGGATGTCAGGTAAATTACTTCTTTCATCCTTAAAGCATTTCGATTCTGTTTCGTTGAATTATTTTTTTTTTTTTGAAGTATGCATTTATTCTGAAATCTTTACACTTTGGTGTTGTTCGTGCATTAAAATAAGAAATGAAACAGAATTTGTGATAGAGGATCTCGAGCGGATCCGGCCAATATTAGCTGATCGTATTGCAAATGTTATTATATTTTCTATGTGATTAGTCGATTCTTTCTAAAATACACACAAATTATATTTATAACTCACCTCGAAATTAATATTAATTTGATCGAGTTGGATAGACTTCGTCAAGATTCCAATTGCTTCTTTCATCAAATAAAATGAAAAAAGAAAAAAAGAATAATCTAAATTATAGCACGACATAATGGAAAAAATTGACAAATTTCTAACTTTTGGAACTTAATAAAAGTCAGGGGGATGCGCGAGTATACTCGAAACTTAGACTAATTATATGATTTGGTTTCTTTTCTGGTTATAAAAATTGAGGTTTAAACGTTTAGCAGTGAAATTGTTGATTTTGGTTAATGTTTATGAGCAGGTCAATATTTAAACTAGATGAACTTGGTCTGGAAATAGCAAGAATCGCTCTGCCTGCAGCACTGGCTTTAACAGCTGATCCCGTTGCATCTCTGGTTGATACAGCATTCATCGGCCAAATTGGTATGAACTTAATTCAACTTTTATTTCTTCCATCTTTGGGCCGCGGTGGAGCCACATCTAGCATGATGTTTAACTACTGATCTTTTCTTATAACTACTTGTACTATTGGTAGCCTGTAGCTGTTAGGTGTACCTCTTAGCACTGGTGTTCTGGCTCAGCCACTGATAAAGGATGTCATATTTTTAATAAGCCTAAAGATAATAAATCCAATTGCTTGCAATGAACATAATTTGTTTAATAAGTATACATTGTGAACAGGTCCGGTTGAACTCGCTGCCGTCGGAGTTTCAATCGCTTTATTCAATCAGGTATCGAGAATCGCGATATTCCCGCTCGTTAGCGTGACGACCTCGTTTGTTGCCGAAGAAGATGCAATTACAGAAGGGACCTCGGATGTCAAAGATGCCGAAAACTTGGAGGACGGGCCAACTCAAGATAGTGAAAGTAAAATGCTAATACCAAAAAAGAGTATGATCCTAAATATCCACCTTTTTTTTTTTTTTGACAATCTGATACTTGGGTTAACATCAGCTGAAAGTTTAAAGTTAAAATCACTTTAATCCATAAAGTTTAGATCATCAAATTTTCGTTTTTATGTTACAAATAAGTAAGACTTTAGTCGTTTCAATAAATATTTGAACCAAATTTTCTCAGAAAGCACACTTATTTGAAGGCCACTTTGATCAGTGTTCACTTAAGCCTGATCTAGAAAAGATCAAGTTGGCTGTTGAAAATTGACGAAAAGTGCCGTTCAAGTAATTCTTTCCTGGTGAAATTTTCCTGATAATTTATCGAGGGACTAAAATGTTACTAATTTATAGCAGAAAATAACTATAAATGATTAGAAGTGACAACTTTAAGGACTAAAGTGATTCTTACTTTAGGGATGTTAGTGATATTAGCCATTGATATGTTTTATTTATACAATTGATTAGGGAAAAAGAAAATGGATTACGAATCTGAAATGTCTCATATTTTTTCACTAGATTTGGATGAGAAAATGTACAAGGCAGAGTCAACAACTGACATTTTAGAGATAGCTAGTAAGCCTGTGCAGGGGAAGAAGAAGAAGCAGATTGCATCAGCTTCATCAGCATTAATCATCGGTGGCGTTTTGGGTGTAATCCAAGCTGTATTTCTGATCCTCGCGGCGAAACCTTTACTAACTTTTATGGGAATCAAAACTGTAAGTTACTGAATATAAAAAGTAACTAAAAATAAAAACTTATGACTCCTTGTCTCCTTATTTTCAGATTGAATTGATGTATTTTTTGCGCATGTAGAACTCGGAAATGTCGTCCCCTGCGCAGCAGTACTTGAAACTGAGATCACTCGGGGCACCTGCAGTTCTTTTATCACTGGCTATGCAAGGAGTTTACCGGGGATTGAAGGACACAAAAACTCCGCTTTACGCAACAGGCAAGAACTCCAACATCATTAGAAATGTTTAAGGCCGAAAAGAAAAGAAAATAAAAATATATAAAACCATCTTATGTCTCTGATCATCAGTTTTTTGTTAATTGGATACACTTCAGTGGCTGGAGATGTAGCAAACATAGTTTTGGACCCGATATTTATGTTCGTTTTCAAGTGGGGCGTCAGAGGGGCAGCCATAGCACACGTTATCTCTCAGTAAGTTTTAGCATCACCCCATGACCAAGTCGCTATGTTTTTAATTTGTTGTTCGTGTCAGCTAATAGTGCATTATTGCATTCAGGTATTTGATTTCAGTAATTCTCTTTTGGAGATTAAGGGACCAAGTGGATCTTATGCCTCCTAGTCTCAAATATCTGCAATTCGGGCGATTTCTTAAAAATGGTTAGAATTTGCATCGTGCATCTTGGAACCTTAGAGGTCTAGTATTCTTAAGTTTACATGAGATATAAATTGATTCGATCTTCCAACGTAGGGTTCCTATTACTTACGAGGGTGATAGCCGTGACGTTCTGCGTGACCCTTGCCGCATCACTGGCTGCAAGGCTGGGACCGACTCAAATGGCTGCGTTTCAGGTCTGCTTACAAGTTTGGCTAGCTACTTCTCTTTTGGCTGATGGCCTGGCTGTTGCTGGACAGGCAATACTAGCCAGTGCATTTGCCCAGAATGACTACAGTCGGGCCAGTGCCACTGCATCCCGGGTGCTGCAGGTACTTTTAGAAATAATTTCAGTGTCTTTCTTTATAAGTATGTCAAAAAAGGTTATAAAATTACATATACCCCCATTATAACTGGTCTGCACCTAACAGCCATCCCTTTTCTATCAATCATTACATTGAATTACATGATGTCATCGTCCACATTTAACAAACTCTTCATCTTTCGATATGGATGTCACTATCCAGACCTTTTGATAAATCCGACCCGGTTCTGATCAAATATCGATGTTCAGATGGGGGTATTTGTAATTCTAAAAGCAAGAGAGGAAAAATATGTAACTACACATAGTTACAAGAGAGGACTAAGACAATTTTCTGGCGACACATAAACCTCTCTGAGATCAACTGTTTACCTTGCAGTTGGGCGTAGTTCTTGGATTGATTTTATCTGTCATCCTCGGATTTGGCTTGCATTTTGGAGCAAGATTATTTACCAAAGACGCTGCTGTTCTCAACCTTATAGGTGTTGGCATCCCGGTAATTAATCTCATCAACCAATCCTATGTGTTAGTCCAGCTAATAGTTCACTTTTGCACCATAGAATTCTCAAATGTTTCTTTGTACCCCCAGTTTGTTGCAGCAACTCAGCCGATCAACGCACTAGCCTTTGTTTTCGATGGGGTCAATTTCGGAGCATCGGATTTTGCATACGCAGCATACTCAATGGTAATTTTCCATCACTTTCTTACCTGATAAACTGCGTAACTATAAGTCCAGAAAGATGGGACGACAAATGAAAATCTGACGAACACAGTGCTTATTGGCTGATGCAGGTTACGGTGGCTATAGTTAGCATCATAGTTTTGTTGATTCTTTCCTCGAGTTTTGGTTTTGTTGGAATCTGGACTTCCCTGACTATCTATATGAGCCTAAGAGCTTTAGCTGGATTTGGGAGGTGAGCTTTTCTATCAAAACAAAGGACTAATTAAGTCTAATTGTTCTTTGCATAGCTAAGGTTTCTGTTTTTATTATTAACATGCACACACGCTACCCACACAAACACGTGCATTACCATAATTCGAACATTGACGTTACACTCCCATGCCTCTACAGGCATGTTTATTAGGCCAAAGACCCCAAACTATTTTGTTTTGTACAGCTAAGTTGCTGATACATGGTTTAATTTGTTGTGTTTTTGCAGAATAGGGACAGGAACAGGACCTTGGAGTTTTCTTAGGAGCTGATTCTCTGTTGTTTTAGAGGGGAAAAAAAGGGAATTTGGAATTTGTCTATAGTTCTTTCGTGCAAATATTTGGGCTTTCGAGCCTTAAGGATGTGTGGTATAGTGGGTTATGTTGATAAATGTAAAGATAAATTGTCCTTTGCTCAATTGTGGCATGGGGTTTAGCACACAATTTAGCCAATAGAATGGACAGATTAGGGGATTAGTTGCAATGAGAAATAGAGAAATTCTGTTTCCCTAATTTTGTTATGAAAATTTTTAGTTTTATAAAGTTAAAATAATATATTATTAATATTGAAAGGATTTAATAAATAAAGCTGTAGCATTTAAAACCTTAGTTCACAAAACTAGAAAAATTTAAGGTATTCAATAGATAGAAAATCAATTTATTAAGTATTCATCGATCTGATTGACTAAAGTAAAAAATATTAAACTTACTGAAATCTATCTATATATATATATATACTATACACCATTATAAAAGTGTAAAAGTTTTCTGGAATTTTTAGTTCGCCTGAAATATCCCTTTAGTAATGCTTATTTTAAGGGTAGTTATCTAAATTAATAATTTATTAGTAATCAATTTTGTTTGAATTAAAATCCTATTATTAATTTATGTAAATTAATAATTTATGCATCATCAATTTTTATTTAAATTAGAATTCTATTATTTTTTAATCACTTTTAATTAAATCAAAATCCAAAAGGAATTAGAATTACACTTTCTCAACGTATTCTCACCAGAAAAACAAATATGTGACTAGCATATGCCATTTTTTAGGGCATTTATGTTGGTTCGAGTTTAATAGTTTCATTTTACTCCCTCAATCGCATATTCTCTTCCTAAAAATGGTGAGAGCCGTTACTATCCATTCACCCATGTCTCAACAGCAAATCAAATTATAAATCAACATTTGTTAGAAAAATAGCTAATAAATTAAAAATAATAATAAAAATGCGGAACAAACAAGTTAAAAAAAATAAATAAATTGGGGAGCTGCAGCACACTAACATAACAAAAAGAACCATGGATGGCAAAAATGAACGATACCATCTAAAAAAACACAGACAACTGCACTCAAACATAATTGGTATATCATTTGCTCTTCCAATTGCTGCATCAAGTTTGCATGATTAAGACTTCTTTCAGGTCCATAGATACTTTGGCTTGCCAACATTAATATCATGTGACCTTTTACATCCAAATAAAATCAAGATTATCATTAATAAAGTAAATGTCCTTATTAATATATGGTAATACAACACTATGGTTATATTACACAAAATGGGGAGCAATCTAAATTACTCAATTTTGTGTTTGAATTTTTCGAACTAGATATAGAGGTCACCTTTTATCTGAAAATGATCAGTTCTCTCTAGAGGTGACAATTGGGCGGGTTGGATCGGATTTGGATCGGGCCTCTGTGGGTTGGGTCAAAAATGGATTGGGTTCAAAATGGGTTCTTAATAACGGGTTGTAAATGGGTCGGGTTGTAAGTGGGTTGTAAGTGGTTTGTAAATGGGTCGGAGCGGGTCGAAAGCGGGTTCGACAACAAAATACTCATATAAATTAAAACTTAAAAAATAAAATAAGTTTTAGATAAAATCAATCTTCAATATCATATTTTACATAAACTTACATCTCATAATAATAAATTATGTCTCAAGCATAAAAATGAATAAAAAAAAATGAAAAAAAAGAATATTGATCAAACATTGAGGAAAATTACGATTAAAATGGACAAACTCAAGACTTTTTTGTGGTATGAGAAATTTGGACATATTCTACTTTGAACAAAATTGATGATATTTATAATAGTTGATAGGATTTTTTTAAGTTTTGGGCCAAACCCATTATGGACCCATTAAGGAACCATTAGTGAACCATGAAAAAGCCATTTAAAACCCATAAAAAAACCATTTAAAACCATAACTAGTTTAACCCATTTGGACCCAATCCACTTTAACCCATTTAAAAATCTTTTCAACCCAACCCAACCTATAATTAATTAGGTTAGATTGGACCCATAGTTTACAACCTATATTGCCACTATTAGTTCTCTCTCCCCTAAAAGGAAACCAATTCTAATAAATTATGGGATCATATTCGGGTGAAATTTATTTTCATCCCCAAGTTTTCACCTCGAAAGAAATTAGCCCTTGAGTTTTCATTTTTTTTCAATGTGGTCAATTTATCTATATCTTAGTAGTTTTTTTTTTATATAGAAAATAGTAGATATAGTATTTATATGTATCACCAATTTTGTTACTTTTTTACTTCTGGAATCAAAATCAATATTTTTAATATACACACACACACACATATTTACATCAGTATTAATTAAATATGTAATTTTTCTTGAACACAACTAGGGCACCATAAGGATATTTTCTTTGTTATTTCTAATTAACTCAATTGTATATACATTTTTTTACTATTTTTTCTAAAATTTTAAACTATAATAGATAAAAGTTCATATGTAAGTGATGAAAAATAAGGACTTGCCAGTTGTATGAAATAATAGAGGCAAGAAGTGCGCATACAAATAGGCACATGTTGAGCGTAGTCATTTTAGCGTTCGTTCAAATGCTAAATCTCTTTTTAGAAAGCCTTAGAATCAAAATCTATTCAATGGTGTTAGTTCGAAATTAAATATTTAAGTGTTACTATTAGAAATTAATTTTTTGGTTTTGAATTGAAATTATGACGACTCTATTGAAAAAGAAGAAATAGCTGATTGCCTATAATTGAATTGTTTGGTGTCAATTTATGAGAGTTCGAATTTACGGGACCAAATTGAAAAATTCAGACTTGAAATGAGAAAAGTAAAAGCTTTAAGAATCTTACAATTTTAGTGAGGAACAAAAATGAAATTGGTATAGAAAGGTAGAGGATGATTTTGAATTTTGAATATAGGTAAAAAAAAATTCTAACGGTATTTTAGACAATTTGTATATTTTAATAGAAAATTGTCATATAAAAGTAATTGGAAGGATAGAATTGAAGAAAATAAAAAACTCAAGGACTAATGTACTTTTAACACACCATTCCAAGCTCCCTCACTTGCGTTGTGCAAGTCATTACACCCCTTCAATCGATGGTAATTTTCATTAACTATTTGTTCTTTTGTTATCTGACTTTGCGTTATCGCATATATCTTTTTTTATTTTTTGCATTGTTATACGTGTATCTAAAGAATCATGCATCTGAATTTTTTAATCTTTTTTTCCCCCATTATTTGGGAATTCAAGGTTTTTAGTGAAAACCTGAATCTATGATTTAATATTGGACATGAGCTTAATAAAGTAGATTGGAATTATTGCCTCTGTAAAATAAATATAAGATATAATTTGGCAAGCTATGATCTGTATTCCAGGGATTGTGAATGAATCAATAGTAAGACATTGAGTTTTCGCAAATATTTCATATTGTTTCATACTAATAGAGCTTTTATTTTCCTTATACGAAAACTAGGAATAGAATACAATTGATAAAAAGACAATTGACATACAACCTAAAAAACAATATAATGATGTTCTATTTTCATTTTCTGCTTGGTTGCTTCAATCAAAATGAAACTTAAATAGATTAAGTTTTGCTTGATTAATCTGGTGTTACAATTGAAGCTATTTTTTAAAATAAATGATTTGACCATGCATTTAAATTTGTGATTGATTTTTTATTATCGTGATATACTAAATACCAAATGAAAAATGGCATATTTCTTATTATCTACCCGTGTGCATGATTTTTCATAGAGCTGGAGCTCGGAGTTCTTTACAATAATAAATACTCCCTCCGTCCCATAATAATTGTCACTTTAAACTTATGCACAAGAATTAAGGAAATAGATTAAAAGCATTAAATATAAATTATTTTAACTAAAATACCCTTTTAATAAATTAAACTATTAATTTACTCTCATTAGCTATTAACCTCTCTCCTAAGAGGATATTAGGAAAAAATTAATAAATTACTTCTTGATATGTGAGAACGACATAGATTATGGGACAAAAAAAATTTCTAAAACGACAATTATTATAGGACGGAGGAAATAGTATAGAGAATTAAAGTAATTATTCTATACTTAATGCATGAATGTCGAATGAGGCTTGAGGAATCAATTGAAAATAGAAAAAACTGCTTCATTCATGAATGGATTTGAAAGAACTGGCATTTGAAAGAACACGCATATATATAATCAACAGATTGGGAAAATTGTTTACCCAATTAAGTATTGGATAGAGTTCTATTAAAATGAGCTTTAAGTTTTTTGCACTTACAAATGTAAGTGTTGATTGCCTGAGGTATCCATCAATCAACTACTGGTTGTAGAGAACTTGTGCTCGTGAAATATTAATGTATATTTTTCAGGGCAAATTACATTTACCTATCTTGAGGTTTGCCAGAATTATAGAAAAAAACCCTCAAGTATGGGAAATCACTAAAGCTACCATTTAAGTTTGCTAAAATTATTAAAAAAAAATAAAAACCTTCTATTAGGATTCCGTTTGAAAAATTATCTTTTTTTTTTCAAATACCCTCAAATATTTTACTAATTGTTGGATAAAAAGGTGAATTACAAACACCTCTCCAGAAATTTGCTGAAATTACAACCCCCCCCCTCTAGGTATTAGAATTTACAACTATACCCCATTAGGTTTGTTTGTCTAACAAAAAAATTCTGACGTAGTGAGATCGTCGCAGGGGTTGTGATTGTAAATTCCAATGTCTAAGGAGTATTTGTTTAGTTCCAGCAAACCTCACAGGGGGTGTTTGTAAGTCAAACGGTAAGAGAAATATTGGGATTTTCATGCTCTGTTAACTTGTACATAGTTTTGCAAACTTTGAGGGTGGTTTTAGTAATTTTCATACCTTAGGGTTTTTTTTGCAATTTTAGCAAACCTCAGTGAATGCAACTGTAATTCGCCCTATTTCTATGACATTTTCTTTATTTTATCATCAATTGATCTATTTATACTATTAAATGTATTTAAAGATAACAAAATCAAAATGTAAGAATAAATGTTTATAAAATATTTTTATACAAAAATTTCCTCTTAATTTCATATAAAATTCGATATTAAACTATGAAATCACTATATTTATTTATAATATATAATTTTAATCCGTAAGGTTATTATTTTTATCTAATGTATTCATATTTATTACATTATTTATATATAAGAAGGACAATAGGCACTCTTTTGTTTCCTGCGACAATATCAATTCATAAAAATCAATTTGAACCTCAAAGTCCTCTGCAAAATGCAAATACGTATGTTGGCAACCGTCCACATCAAATTCATCAGCATATTATGTAATTAAGTGGTAAACGTTTTTATCAAAAACTTAACAAATGATTATCTTTTTAGATTAATAGAAAAGGATCATAATTTTGGTAGGGCGCATACAAATTGTTGAGATAATGTTCAATAACGACATCAAATATTTTATTGAAAAATTCTCAATCAACAAAACATATATGATCTCCAATGGAGATGTTAAAAAGGTCAATCCAAAGATTCTAATGCACATATACCATGAATTAGATTTTCTAATTTGGCATAACCACATAGATCTAATAATCACTTTATTTCTTCACAGAGTGGTCCAAGTTGTAATGCAGATTCCATCCTAACTAACTATTGTCATGCAAAAAATAACACTTTGCAAGAAAAAGGTATATTTTAAATTAAAATTTTCACTTATGTAAGCATTTCAAATATTTTTATTAAACTAAAATTCTACATGTTATTTGATCTAATTCTTTCTTAATTTGTGATAAGAATTTATATTTCTTAACATGTAAATAAAATGTTTTATTTTTAGTAAGTTTATTAATTTTCACAAGGTGCTAAAATTACTTAAATTTTTAAAATTATTTAATATGGCATCATAAATTTTACAGACATTATATATATGTTATATATATATACATATACATATAAACAATTTGTATATCGCTTGAAACTAAAATCCATCAATCATCATAGACCTTACTTATTTTTCTTTTATAATAATTTCCAAACAATAATGCTTTTTCCCACCAATATTTTCTTTGCATGATGTCACACAAGTTAAAGAAATTATATTTCTAAATTATATTAGGACATACATGATTTGGCTGCAAGAGTATTTCGAGCTAAGTTGCAAGATTTGAAAGATCAATTATTTGAGAAGGAAATATTCAGAAAGGTGGTTATGCTTAAAAAATATACAATTGTGGAGAAGGTCCTCGAAGGCGTTCATGGAGAAAAAATATGCTATAATTTTTTGGAGTTTAAAGAAATAAATCCTGAACTTCTCAGGGTTTGTCTATTGTTAGGTAGGATAGAAAAAGTTTAATGTTAGGTACCCTTATTTTATTAGAGTACCTGTTACCTGTTTTACAGGTTACGTTTACCTGTAACTTAGTATGCAGGTTGCCATTACCTGCTACTTGTTGTTTACCTATAAATTTAAATAGTATTTATATGTGTGAAGTCCATTATATTAAATCTATTTTATCCATTTATCATTCAGCTTTTTTTATTAATTTTTATTAGATATTTTTTAGCATTTGATCTATCACCAAACATAATAACATGTAGAGCATTTTATCATACAAATTTTAATAAAAAAAATATTATAATTTATATTAATTTCAACAAATTTCTTATGGCAATGTGTTATTAATTTTTTTGAAATATATTTTTTATTGAATATAACAACAAAAATTTGATTGCTTCTTAAAATATTAAATTGGCGCTTAAAATGTATTTTAAATTCGAAATTAAATTGATGCTTAAAATGATATATCCATCTCTTAATTATAAATTTAACAATATTTATCTATCTTCTTAGTTTATTTTATTTTTGATCAATGTTCCAGATCACTATTCATCATTAGTCAATTTATGTCAATTCGCTAAAATTATAATTAAAATTCCATAACTCCCATAAATCAATAATTTTTATAATAATTACTTAATTTATTTAACTGAGTAAATAAATATTTTATAATGATAACTATGAATTTGTTTTGGATACAGATGATAACTATGAATTTGTACTAATAAAAAAAATCTTTCAATTTTTAATTTAGAAAATAAAATTATTAACATAAGGTATTACTATTATTTAATTTGATACTCTACTTACTTATAAATTTCATTATAATATAATTGATTTATGTACATATTTACCACTCATTTTCCATCATATAATTAACCTTTATATGTGTTAGACAAGATGGGGGGGGGGGGGACGAGAGAGAGAGAGAGAGAGAGAGGAGAGAATTAATTAGCGTTGAATAACTTTCCTACTTATTAGGATTCTCTTCTCATTAATCCCTTAAATTGAGGAGATTTGAAAATATATTTACCATATTTTTAATAATTCAAAATAAATAATTGTGACTTATATAGCTGGTTATAGGTCAAAATAAAATATATAAATATATTAAAAATAAATTTTAAGTACACGTGGCAATTAATTAAGACCATACCTAATATTAGGTAGTACAAAGCTACCTTTTATTAGAAGTCCCCAACTTCTCAGAAATGAAGCAGTTGGTAAAAATTCTTTTTCCTGTACTTATCAAACAATTATATTTTTTATGCATCACTTCAATTTTTCAAATTGTATTTTTTTAGATATTTATGGGCTTGTGATTAAAGTTAAAGATTATAGAACAACCCCAAACTCGAAGGATGTAAGAGAAATTACTATCATTAACAATCTAATTTTTGTCAACCTTAAGAATAAGATTAATAAAAAAACTCCATTTAAAATAAATTTTATCTTTATTTTCCATTTATTTTTATTTTTTTTTGCCGGTTGCCATCCAAATTATACGATTTTTTTACTTTACCACCTGAGAGCAAATTCCGGCCAAAAAAGTTGTAGGAATTATATCACATGCATGACTTGTGATTTTGTTAAGGACATTTTCATCATTTCACTTGTAGAAAAATTGTTTGTAAAAATATTACTCATAGAATTTGAACTTGGGCTGAGAATAAGTGTGGCCTCACCTATTATCACTTGACCAACTAAGATTATTATTGAGTATAAGGCAAATTGAAATATCTGTAGTAATTTTATAAATTCAAATAAACGCATTTTAATATCAATTTGAAATTCAAAAAAATAAAAAGAATATATCTATTTTTGTTATTAAAAATGTATATATATATATTTATTTTTGTGATTAAAAATTTATATATATTTATTTTTGTGATTAAAAATTGATATTAAAAGGAATATATTTATTTTTGTGACTAAAAAATTATATTAAAAGTAATATCAATTTTTAATCCAAAAAAATAAAAGGATTAAATTATTCTTTTTGAAGAAAATTCTATCTTGCTAATTAATTAATTTTAAAAAGAAATTGTTAATTTTTTTTAAAGAAAAGTGATAAAAATAAATTTAATTAATTTAAAAATGGATAAAATTTATCTTTTAAAAATATTATTAAAATTAATCAAATTTATATGTCCCGTTTTTAAAACTTAATTACATTAGCAAGATCAAATTTTCTTTGCAAAATAGTTTTTATTTGTTTTTTAATGGATATTCTTTATGACTCTATTTTGGTCTATGCAATTTTATTGTTTTATGAACTTATCTAAGTAATATCTAAGAAATATATATACTTATACAATACATATATATATATATGAAGAAAAAGAACCCCCCCCCCCACACCCTCCACGCCCCTCTTCAGTCCCTAATTCATCCTCCAAAATAACTTTACCCTCCTCACATTGACTGTCGTTGACTTGCCGACGGGCACCCCTATCGACCAAGAACCACCATCACCGAGCACTTTGCCGGCAGCCTTTCATTCTGATCCGCACACCCAATGTCACACATCCTCATTTTTTCGCCTGATACCCACAATTTCAATCCCATATCAGCCCCGCACCACGACGTTGTCGGCCTCCTCACCCTCCACCGATCGCAAGCCACGCCAAAATTTCCAAATTTGTACCAAAACCCAACACCATTTGCCCCAACTACGAAATTAGTTTTTTTTTTGTTTTTTTTTTGGGAGGTGGATTTTCTTTTAATGAGTATTTATATTTTTTTCAAACATTAAATATCTATTTTGTATATTATTTATTAACCTTTTTAATATGAAATATATCACATACATTTTATTAATTCAAATATTATAATATTTTTAATGTACGTTAGGGTTGCCAACTCACTTATTTGGTGGGATTTCTATGGATTTTTAATTTTAGAGGGGTGGAATGCAATTAACTTTAAGCAAAATGATGACTAGGATATCCAGTTGGCAATTTTAATACCTTGAAATCCGTTAGAATAATTTATTGTGTCTTTTTTATTGTAAGTAGTAGAATAATTCATAAAAAAGAAAAA
Source organism: Petrea volubilis (assembly GCA_026212405.1). NCBI lineage: Eukaryota > Viridiplantae > Streptophyta > Magnoliopsida > Lamiales > Verbenaceae > Petrea > Petrea volubilis. The sequence goes on from JAOWBU010000320.1 coordinate 18,862, forward strand.
ATATAGTTTATAGACAATATAAAATTAAAAGAAAAGTACAAAATGTAACTACACTACTAAGTATTATGTTACTATTTATCAAAAAAACTGTTATCTTGAGACATTGAAATATGCAATTAGTAGAGTTAAAAATTATCCATATGTTTCTTGTGTGGATGTCAACAAAACATGACTTATAAGTGGGAAATTATAATTATTTTTAACTAATTACTTCAAATTAAAAAAAGAAAACATAAAATTATATCATATTGTAGTGAATGAATGATAATGTAGAAATAAAAAGTTTAAAAACTATGCTAATGACAAAATAAATATAAAGAATTGGAAGTGGATAAATTATGTTTCACAAACTTTGCATTGAATGAAAAATCAATTAAAAAAAAAGAGAGCAAATATCATAAAGAAAAAATACATATGCTACGAAGAGAAGTAAAAGTAATAATCAAAAGAAGATAAGAATATGATAAACCCTTAAATAAAGAGAAAGTCAATAAGATCTAGAAAAAAAAATTAATGAAATATGCGGCAAAGAATCTCATAGTTTCTCCATTAGTGTTATAAAAAAAATAAATAGGAAGAATCTACACAGCTTTTTCCACTTATTGTATGAAATACTTATTCAAACATTTCTATAAATAAACAAAGACTCAACAAACTAATATGAATGTTACACAAGTACAAATTTGAACTAATATGTAATCATAAAAAGTTAAACATAAGAATTTATAAATAATAATATGCTTTCTTTTCTTTTTTTTTTATTTTTTTATTGTTTTTGGAAGAATTTGTTCTAGCATGAGTTGTTATATGAGACAATGTAGAGGACGAGGCAATTAAGGTGGAAGTAGAGGTGGTAGTCAAAGTTGTTGTTAAAAGTAGCGAATATAATATGAGAGGTGGATTTAACAACAATGGTGGACGAAAGGACAATTGTGGTGAAAATTAGGATGAAGGTAATGATGTAGAGGTAAATGAAAATAATGAAGGACTTGGCAAAGAATATAGGCATGATATTATGATGGAATAATTTGACTAACATAGATTTTGAATTCACTATATTAAAATCAATGATAGTGGTAATGGTGGTATAACAGAAAATAGTGTACTAAAAGTGGAATTATAGACCTTCTAAATATAGAATGTGATGTACTCAATAATATTTAATTTTCTATAAACTTGAAATTTCAAAAATATAATGAGAAGTAAGAATGATAGCTGAACTATTCTATATTTGTTACTTCACGAATACAACACTGACATGTAGTACAATTAAAAATTAATTCAACAATTTTTATTACAAGAAAGCATATACGAACAAATTTTAGACAAATGATATAGAAGTTTATGATTGTTCAATATGATCATAACATATGTACACATGAAAGGAAGCATTTTAAAAGTTATATTGATATATTTAATTTCAATATGATTGATCTTATTAAAGTATACAAATACAACAAGTTTAATTAGTATATTTTTTGACAAGTGAAAGGTATTTTAAACATACTTAAAATCAATAGTAAAGGAAAGAATTTTTAGAAATACTTAAATAAAGAAATGTGATAAATAGTTGTCTTTAAGTAAATATAGATGTTAACATAATTATATATGTTAATAGTAGTATATATGCATATATTCTTATTTTCAAATATAAAAAGTAAGTAAAAGCTACTATCAAACATTTATCATTTTTTTTCCAAAAAAAAATAAAATTAAGCTATATATTTAATATTGTGAAAATTTTCAATTACAAAATTTTAAGCATTTTATAGATTAATCTTTGTAATTCACTTATTAAAAATTTATTATAAAAAATTATAAAGAATCAAAATAATCTTCAAAACTATTAGTGTGATACAACTAATAATAATACAATAATCTTCGTAATTCACTTATTAAAAAATTATTATCAAAAAAATTATAAAGAATCAAATAATCTTCAAAACTATTAATGTGATACAACTAATAATAATATAATAAAGCAACCAATTTCGTTAATTTTTATTCGTTCATAATGTTTCTTTAAAAAACTAAAATATTCTCAATGAATTGTTATTGTACCTTAATCCACATGTTTTTGAAAAAATAAGGCATGTGCTAATAGTCACACGCAAAGCGCGTGTTTCTTATTAGTTTAATTAAATAGGCTAAACGAAATAGGGTTTAATTTAAATTTTGTTTGGTTTAAAATGTAATCGACCATCTTCTATGAAGAAAAAAAGAAAATAAAAAATTGATTTTTTTTTTCAGTTTAGTTTTAGTGTTAGAATTCTATTGATTGTTTATGAGATAAAAATAATGCCAAATTCATTAACTACCCCTAAAATTAATAACATTTTAGGGATAGAATTAGTCCAATCAAAATATCAAAGAAACTTAAGAATTATTCACATTTTTATAATAGTATATATATATCTAATATAATATAAATATATAGATTAGTTAATTAAATTTGAAGTTTGAAATTGCCACACGTAAATTGTTTGATAAGGCACTTCTTTATTCTAAATTTAGGGTTTTTACCTTCAAGTAAATTACATTATGTATTTTCATAATTAATTGGAAAAAGAAAAAATATAAGCTAAAAAAATTAAGAAGTTTATAGTGTACAACGAAAATGGATATCTTCAGAAAAGATTTTAAGTTCAATTCTTTTGTCTTTTTCCCCTCTCCACTCGTATGAACCCGCTTGCTCTAGTTCTTATGTTTAAAGTAATTTGTGTATCTGCTCCAATGATACTATTATTCCATTCCATTATGGAAGAAGATTCGGGTAAGATATGCACTTCCTCATGAATGAAAAAGAGGAAAGAAAAAAAAAAAACAGATTTACTTTCATTTGGTATTTTGATCTAAATTACTTGCACCCTCAGTACTCAATCAAATTCTTTTGTATCGAGGGTCATCGAAATAAGTAAGAATACTATTTTTGTAAAAAATGCCATTGATGGGTATTTCAATCGAGATACTTGAAGGGGGCATTAGCTCGTTTAGTTTACAAACCAAATGGGCACCGAGATAATACGACGTCGCCTGCTGAAGTAACGGAACCGCTTACAAATATTTTATCTAAAATGCCCGCCAAGCATTAACTACCTTTCAAAAAAAAGAGAGAGATTCCCGCATCGTTAAACCTCAAAAATCTTCCTTTTACACCCAAACAGACCCCAACCCTCGATTCAAAATACTGGAATTCAGTGATTAAGCATCAGGCCCGGCTCCAAAATGACGACGCAATACTCAATACATACTCCAAGATGCAATCTTTAGGCGTTTCGCCGAACCCCAGTGCGTTGGCTCTCGTTTTCAAGGCCTGCGGGAACCTAAATGCCGTTGAGATGGGCAAGAATATTCATACTAACATTTTGAATACAGGGTTGTTTAAAGACGTGCGTGTAGGGACAAGTCTTGTGGATTTTTATTGTGAATGTGGGTGTTGGCAAGAAGCCCTGCACGTGTTCGATGAAATGCTAGGGAGAGATGTGGTGGCTTGGAATTCTATGATATGCGGGTTGGTGGAATGTATGGAGTATGAAGAGGCGTTGTTTTATTGTATGGAGATGCAAAGAGAGAGTTTGAGGCCCAATGCCAGGACCATGGTGCCTATGCTTATAGCATCAGGGGAACTGATGGCGTTGAGGCTTGGGAAGGAGTTGCACGGATACTGTTTGAGAAACGGATTCTTGGAAACCAGTGCTCATGTGGTCACAGCTCTGATTGGTTTCTATTTAAAATTTGATCTAATTATGGCGCAATATGTTTTTGGGTCGAGTGAGAATTTGAGGAATTTTGTGAGTTGGAATGCCATGATTAGTGGGTATTTTGATGCGGGGAACAATTTTGAGGCCTTGGGTTTATTTGTAAAAATGCTGATGAATGGAGTAAGATGTGATTGGGTGACTATGTTAGTTGTCATCCAGGCCTGTGGACAATACGGGAGTCTTAAGTTGGGCATGCAAGTCCATCAGCTGGCAATCAAATGTGGTTTTGACCAAGATTTATACATTGTAAATGCATTGATGAATATGTAGAGTGATATTGGACATTTTGATTTTGCTCACACTCTATTTCACTCCATTCCTGCAAGAGATATTGCTTTGTGGAACTCTATGCTATCTGGTTATGTTGAGAGAGGAGCTATTGATGAAGCTGTGAATTTGTTCAGAACAATGCGTTTGAAAGACATTAAACTAGATGAAAGAACTCTTTGTATAATCTTGTCATTATGTGTATGCTTTACCGACGGTCTGAGCCATGGTCAAAGCCTCCAAGCTCATGCAATCAAATGTGGAATGGAAGATAACCCCTCCATAAAAGGTGCACTTTTGAGTCTATTTGGAGAGTTAAACAGTGTTGAATTTGCCCTAACAATTTTCAATGAGTTGATCTCTCCAGATCTGCGTTCATGGAACACATTGATCTTGGCATTGGCCCGTAATGGAGTACAGAACCAGGCATTTGATTTCTTCATGCAGATGGGTTATTCACATGTTGCACCCAACTCCCACACAATAATATCCATTCTTGCAGCTTGTAATGATGAATCATTTCTAAAACTGGGTAGAACTGTACATGGTTATGCCATAAAACTTGGTATTGAAATAGATCCACCTCTGCATACCGCATTGACAGAAATGTATTTGAACTGCAATGGTGAGCTAACTGCTAAAGTTTTGTTCGAGAGCTTCAAAGACAAAGACTTGATCTCGTGGAACGCCATGATTGCCAGTTATGCCAATAACAATAAACCAGAAAAGGCTTTGCTTCTTTTCCACCAGTTGATTTTTGAAATGGAACCCAATGCCGTGACAATTGTTAATGCTCTTTCATCATGCACAGATGTAGCTAATCTTCCTGAAGGCCGATGTATACATGCTTATGCAACACGAAGATTGTTTCTTTTTGATCTGTCTCTATCAAATGCTTTCATAAGTATGTATGCTAGATGCGGTTCTTTGAAGTATGCTGAAAATATCTTTATCAACTTACCAAAGAGAAATGTTGTCTCTTGGAATGCAATTGTAGCCTGCTATGGTTTTAATGGAAGAGGACAAGATGCTCTGATTACATTCTCAAAAATGTTGGAAGAGGGATTGGTACCTGATAAGATAACATTCATATCTGTCTTATCTGCTTGTAGCCATGCTGGTTTCATAGAGAATGGCTTACAGCTTTATCAATCTATGATTCGTGATTTTAACATTAACCCTGAGGCGGTGCACTATGCTTGTGTGGTTGATTTGCTAGCACGTGGAGGTCTCTTTGAGCAAGCTTGGGTTTTTATCAATTCAATGCCAATTGCCCCAAATGCACTGCCTGGAGAGCTCTTCTTGGTGCTTGTCGAGTATATTCAGAAATTAAATCTGCTCATATCATCTTTGAGAAGCTTGTAGAATTAGAACCTACCAATGCAGGTAATTATGTTTTATTATCAAATATCTTTGCTGCTGCAGGCCAGTGGTCCGAGGTTGAAAATTTGAGAAAAGTTCTGCAGGAAAAAGGTTTGAGAAAGCCTGCAGGGAAAAGTTGGATTGTTATTAGAGATAAAATTCACTCCTTCACTGCTGGAGATAAATCACATCCTCAGTGTCATAGGATTTATGAAAAAATAGAATCATTATTGTCTTCAATTAGAGAAATGGGATATGTTCCTGATCTTCGCTGGGTTCTTCATGACGAAGATGATGAAAAGAAAATCAAGAGGCTGTCCAGCCACAGCGAGAAGCTGGCTATTGCTTTGGGTTTGATCAGCATAAGGGGTGGGGCCCCAATCATGATTACTAAAAACCTGAGGATTTGTGGTGATTGCCATGAATTCAGCAAGCATGTCTCTAAATTGATTGGAAGGGAAATAATTGTGAGGGATGGAATACGTTTTCATCACTTCACTGATGGTGTCTGCTCATGCAAAGATTATTGGTAAAGCCCAGATTTTAAGCTCTGGAAGAAAGATCCCTTCTAGTTGCACATGATGAAGATGGTTGAATAACTTGTAAAATTCTTGATAAATTGATCATACTGTGATTGTGGGCTGGCCCTTGTCACTACTGTGTAAACATGGAAATGGGCCAGACTCCAGTGCACAGTATGTACTGGCTAGCACAGCAGGCTTGTTAGGGATGTCAGGCTGTAGCCAGTGGCTTCTCTTTCTGAGCACACAAATCAAGTGGCGGATATAAACAGCTCAAACAGCATAATTGAGAAGATGAGAGCTCCAGTAGAAGAGATTCAACTAGATTAGACTTCTATCAGATGAATTCAAGTAAAGCATCATCAAGCTGGCCATCAAGTGGTTTGCTTTGGTCCTGCAATGACCTCTGGTTGATTGGGTGGAGAGTGGAGACTGCTTCCTGGATTGTCCTAAACTTCATCGACTATGTGTTTTGGGACGGTGGCGCTCTCCTTGATGCTGTTGGAAGGCGATTGCAATGCAGTTCAAATGTGGAACTTCTGGTTCAAGTAAGTTCTTGCCCAGGATTAGATGGGGTATGAAGTTTTAATATGGTATTAAGATGGTTTATCTAAATTTCGATACCCTCACACAGCCCCGTTTTCTGCTCAGCTATTTGCTAATTGTCAATCTGATAGTTACATGAATAATTTTCAAATGGATATATCTTTATGGTATATCAGCAGAAACTTTATATCTAGAGTCTGAAGGATGGGATCTGTGCTGATGAGGCTTTGCCTCGTTGGTAAGATGATGGCCCCTTAACTTTTGGGTTGCGGATTTTTCGGTTTTCATGAATGTGGGCTTCTAGTTATACTTTAGTTTTTTTCTATTGTACAATAGTTTCATATTTTTTTTTTATGTTTGTTGCTTCATTTGGCAATATTGATATATTTGAAAAAAGAAATGTTGCTTCATTTAGCAATATTGATATATTTGATTGAATGTAATAGACCGCTTGCTAAAAAATAATAATAATAATTGAAGGATGGGCTCTCTTATTTGTGCGTTTGCCTATTTTGCTCCTGACATGAAACAATGCAGAGCTATTCCCTTTTACCTTCTGAAGTGTCAAATTTGTCTTTTAAAATTAAGTACATCCAGATTGATTTATTTTCTAAGACTAAACTACAATTTGGCCCATTTATTATGGAACTTATAATACTTGCTATCTGAGATTTAAAACCATCGTATACCTCCTCAAATTGACCAGTCGAGATAGTAAATTTTGAATTTAACAAGAATACTCCTTATTGATAGCATGCAATGTTTTATTAATTTTTTTTCAGAAAGACTGTTCTTAGTATTTTTAATTAGTAAATTAAATTTTCAGATTGACAATTAACTCATTTGTTTATGAACGTTCATTTTAAAGTAAAATGAAATTATAAATATACGTTAGAACAAAGAAATAAATGATTAAAAATAAAATATGAATCAATTATTTTTAGTACGACCCATTAATTGTTAACGCAAATTGTCAAAAGATTTCTTTCTTTTTTTAATTTTTTTTTTTGAGGCCAAACCAAAGCACTTTATTCAATTACTCACAAATGTTCCTCAAATACAAAGTCATGAACATAAGTCGGAATATTCGAGAACCCCTCAACAGAGGAGATCGCGTTCCTTGCTATCTAGTGTCCACTCCATTACTTGAGCGACGGGCATACAAAACACGAACACTACCACAAGATTGTAAAATGTTTTTAGTATCTATGATTATCGTTCCATAGGGTGAGAAGTCTGATTCTTCTAGTAGGAATTTTGCAATTGCTGTAGAGCAATCACCTTCCAGGTGAAAATTACTCCAGCAGAGCCCTGATCAGGGCTTCCCTAGCCGCAAGTAGCTCTGCCAATTCCAGATCCGAGTTCCCTTTGATTTTATTCGTTGCCCAGGAAAAATTTCGAAAATGACTTAAAAACGTGTATTGCTTATCATTTTGACCCAAAAAAAAAAAAGGGATTGTTGAACTAACCTAAGTCGCCAGGGAAGTAGGCGAGATTTGGTAAATTCGCCACTACCCTGGGTGAATTATGAAAAATTGCATATTTTATTTCTGTAAAGATAACTCGCCAATTTTGCTGGCGAAAAAATAAAAATAAAAATGGTAACTCGCCAAGAAAATTGGCGAATTAAAAAAAAATGTAAAATGGTAACTCGCCAATTTCCTTGGCGAATTAAAAAAATATATATAAAAAATGGTAACTTGCCCATACTCTTGGCGAGTTGAGAAAAAAAAATAATCAAAAGCAACTCGCCACAATTCATGGCGAGTTGCAAAAAAAAAAAAAATTGACAAAAATAAATTGTGGCGAGTGAGTACGCCTTTTCCAGGTAAAATTTTTGTTTCTTTTCCTGCTGTTACAAGTGTCATGCTGTAAAAAAAATGACCCCCCCCCCCCCCAACGCAGCATGCTCGTTTCTTTTACTGTTGTTACAAGTGTCGGACTGCATGCTGCACAAATGACCCCCCCATGCAGCATGCAGTGATACATCAAAATCCATCTGCAAAGCATTGTTTTTTTTTAATCGAAAATTGTTATTTTAAAGGGAGGAGGATGACAAATTTTTTGCACTCATTCTCATTTTTATTCTTAAATCAACGTGAAGTAAGGAGAGTTTTTGATTGTTTCTTCCTTTTTATTTATTTATTTTGTTTTATTTATGTTAAATTTTGTGTTTATTTGTAATATGTGATTTGTTTTGTTTATTTTCAGGTTTAATATTTAAAGATTTCAACGAATTGAATAAGGTATGTATTATTATATTTTTTTAACTCATTTATATAAGCCACTTTATTTAAAATAATTATGTTATGTAATATACTCCAATATGTAAATATTATTATTTATTGTGTTTGTGATGTAGTAGAAATAATTTTGAACTAATTGTAGAGGAAAATTATTTTTTTTGAAAATATTTGAAAAAATGTAAATTATGATTTTTTTTCATGTTAATTTTTTGGTTATTTTTGAAAATATAGAAAGTAATGAGATGTAAGATGTTTAAGAAATATTTGTGTTCCAAAAATACAATATTATAATTTATGGTGGCGTGAAAAAAATAATGTGAATTA